>JBAJNP010000312.1:20602-106675 GCA_036877545.1 Yasuhikotakia modesta
CCCCCCACCCCCCTCCTACAGCACTAATTCATCACTCTGTTGCTATTGTGTTTTTTTGTTTTACTCCACTTCTCTTTTATATCATATTTATACATACATATATATCGCTATATAGATATATACACACATCTTTTTCATCTTTTTGAAACCATAAACTTAAAAAAGTTTAGAAAAATAAAAAGTTTTATGATGACGCCTCCTCCTCCACACCAGAAAGGCTGTCCCAGGTGAAGGCTAACCCCTCCCACCATCCACAGCTTGGCTATGTCAGTCTCGTGTCCCCACAGAGATAAATAATGCCTTCTCCTGACAGCCCCGGTGTAAGGATTCCTCTGAACTTCTTTTTGTATGTTTTTTTTTTATTGACACATTTTCACTTTTCGTTCTTTATCCATTTTGTTCCTTTTAATCTGACGTCCATCTCTTCTCCATCAACGTCTTTCTTTCTATTTACTGTAAATACAAAAGAAACAGACAAAACATGAGTCATCGGTAGCATTTTGTGCTATTAAGTTGCATGCAAAATGTGCTTAGCGTGCAAATACAGTGGTGTCCAAATGTTAAAGACTGCTGTGGTGAAAATGCATCAGTTAATTGCAACTTATTTCAGCATTTTGAGTAGAACGTTTATATGAATGTTTTAAACATAATTCTGCATGCATTTAACAGACACAGACTCAGTTATTCCAACTCGCTTTGATATTTTCAATTAAAACAAATTGCTTATTCAATTAGTGATCTAGATCTTGAGAAATCCTAAATATATCTTTTTAATTTCACATCACAACGTTTCCTTTTAATTTGCTCAAAATTCCAAAATGTTAAATTAGATGTTAAATCCCATATTTTCGATGTGGCCTCAGACTTTTGGACCCCGCTGTATGAACTAAAAGAAACTAATTACACAATAAACATGCAAATCGGGAAGCAAGAACGACATATTCTGATTACATTATCTTCCATACAGCAGTTCAATATCTGAAACAATCCTTGGGCGTAACACTAAACACACATTGTGGAATTATCTCCCAAATCCTGGATTAGAGTAACTGAAGTGAAAATACGGATCAGCAGGAGGAGCTTCCACTAAATTTTCAGCATAATGACTCGACAGGATTGATCAGAGGCTTGGCAGGAGGCGCGTGGAGCACGAGGAGGCTGAAAAGACGTCCGGCGGGCGAGCAGAGAGCAGGAGAAAGAGAGAGAGGGAGGAGGAGATTCAGCGTCCTGGGGGCTCTCATCCTGACAGAAGCTCTCTAATTCGGGGAGATGTGGTACCGCGTGGAGGAGCCTCAGAAGAGGCAGCGGGCTGGCTTTAATTTTACCATGACTTTGTAGTTCTTCACCCATCCCTGGAGAAACACACAGATGTGCTCCAGCATACTGATCACACCCAATGATGAGCCTCTGTTCTCTGCTCGGGGCGTATTATCTCTCCAGCAGACACAGGAGGCTCCTGAAGTTTTTGCTTGACAAACATGAACAGAAATAGATGGAGAGGGTCTTGATAGAGCTGCTTTGTGGAAACCGTTGGTGGGCAGCCGGGCCAATGAAAGCCAAACACGCCGGTGACGTGACACATGCAACCCCCCCAATTCAACTTCCAAGTCTTATCGACTCTGTGCTGTGAGGACTAACATGACAGATCTGACAGCATGTGAAAACATATACATGTGTTTTAATGAAGAATGCTATCGTTAAAATAAACTTGATTAAATCCATTCAGGTGTATCAAGGAAAACAAAGCAAAAACTAAACATAGATGTTATAGTTTTCTTTTTATTTAGACACAAAACTTGCTTAAGTATTAGTTTGTTTTATCTACATATCTTTAACTACTGAAGTCCAAAAGCAAATGAATATATGAGGGCAGAATGTATCAGTTGGGTTTTAACAGATGGTGCGATTTGATATAAGCTGAAAATTCCTACCACATGAAAATGGACAGCAGGTACACATTTAATACTACAGTTTATACATATAAAAGAGATTTGCAATATGTGCTCACATATATTTATATATAGTATTATTTACAAACAGTATTGTTTTTAGATACTTTTTAAAAACATTTTCTAAAAATCCCCTGACAGAAGAAAAATTGCACAATGAACCAGCACATTGAAAACAATTTTAAATGACTTGATAAAAAATGATAAAATAATGAGGTAACAGCGGATATATGGCAGATTTAACATTAAAGCATGTTACCGTCCCAGTTTTACAGGTTAGGGTCCATTATTGACAATCACAAGCAATTTAAGACAATGATCTGAGTGTGAACAGCAAAGGTAGACGCATCCCATCCAGTCAGGACTTGGAATTTAAAGAAATAAATACAGACATAAAATACATTCTTCTAATTCTGTCCTGCACCTTTAAACAGACCTCTCAGCAAATTAGCAGTTGTGCCATCAAATTGGGAGGGATGAAAGATAGTGAAAATCTGTGGCTATTTCGACTGGCCCCTGGCCCAGGGTGCCATCTTACAAATGACTGCATTAACAGAGCTAATTAAACAGCCAATCTTTTAATGGGCCACTGTGGCGTCCATGCAAGACCAAGACTTCCATCTTGTCAATCTGCAAGCTCACACATTCGTTTAGATGGCTGCAAACTGTTTTGTCAGCAGTCATTTCATGCCCAGCAATGTATTTTCTATCTCTGCCTAAACGCTGGAATTAAATAAATGGGTGATTGAGTCCTAATTTAGTCGCTTGATTAGTTTAATTGTCTGGAATAGAGAAGGAAATGCCTTAGTCAAGAATATGATATTTTTTGCATGAATTAACTCAATTACTGTAGATTTACTTACAATTCTGCATAGATATTTACCAAGAGGAAGCATGTTTTATACAGTCAAACCAAACGCAAACATGACACTTTTTAAGGACAAATAAAACATGGCAAAAAACAAAATAAATGTCAGGTTTGTAAATCACTTTTACATGTTCCTGACGATTACCTCAAAAATATATGTGAGTGTAAAATAATATCAATTAAAATTGTGTCTGCCACATAAAAGCAACCGAGGTCAGAGGGCAGTTTTAACATCTTGCCAATATTTGGAAAAAGGACATCAATTTGAATAGCTCAACAACACACAGCACAAAGTTATCGACTCAGAAACACATTTGACATAATATCATTTCTCCTCTCCTCACGAGGTATAAACAAATTTGATTTTAAGCCTTTTATATCATATAAAAATGTCACTACATAGTATTGTTAAAGGTGTATTATAAGCCTACAAATAAAATGACTTTTTTTATATTTTATCTCTGTTTTTAACATACAGTGGTGTCTTATTTACGCACTGCTTTTTATGTTCAAACTGATAAACACCAACAATATAATGAAACAAAACAAAAATAAACAATAAAAATTCAGAGGTCAAAGTTTGAAGAAAGAAAAAAAAGACAATGTTATTTACAGTGTATATCAAATATTTTGGAAAGCACTGGTATTCCATTTCCACAGAAAAAGGCTTGAGTTTGGGTTTCAGTGTTCCGGTTAGCGATCGGAGGGTGTTTCTGGAAAATTATGTTTGTAAACGCTTTTTTTTAAAGCCCAGCTAAACATGATATGCTGCCATTAAAACATTCAACGCTGATTTTTCAACACGTCACTTAGAAGTAGACAAACACTTTATTTACCCCACAACAGACAAACACTGTAGCACCTGTGCAACTCTACCCACAGTGCATCTCTTGCTCCCTAAACAAGTTTTTTGCCGTTTTTCTCGGAGCAAAAACGAGCGACCGCCTGCACCAGGGAAGCAAGGACACATTCGTTTAGGTGAAATATTATGTCCCGCTGTAGATTTCTCCCTACAAAGGTGGAGAAAAGCAATGCATCTAATCTATGTTTTACAATAGGCTGCCTGTGATTTCACACACTGGAGAATGGGGTCTAGAGACAGGCAGCCACAACAGCTATGGTAATAGACTGAGCTGAACGCCTGTGCCACGCGCCCGGCCAGCCTAGTGTATCTCTAAATGAGATCAGTGGTTATTGACTCAATGCTGTTATCTTTAATCTGTGGAGTAAATTACTTTGGATGCTGCCTCTCTACCCTGGTTTCTCTACTCCTATAACTCCACCCTTACAATTCCATTTGAGGGATGCAGGCAGCTATTTACTGGACTGGGTGTGTGTGCGTAAAGGAGAGGTGGGGACATGATCAACACCCTAAGTAACCAGGAAACGAGGGAGGCCCTTTTTCACAAGTGGGATTACTGCCACCCTCAACTCTACCTTTCTCATTCTTCCTCTCTCTCTCTTCTGTAAAGGCCTGCCACGTCTTATCAGAGGTCCTGTGTAAAGCGCCAGGTCTCAGGAGAATGTCACCTTGGGACGAATCTTTAACCTTAGTGCAGAGGTGCTTTTCCATGGAGAAAAGATCATTTAAAAGGATAATAAAGGGCTGGACTGCGAGTGTTCTTTAAAGCCTGTTGAGGTATTGTGGTGTTTGTTGTGCAGCAATTGAATTCAGAATGATGTTTACGCTTCTAACTACATTTCTAAACTTTGAATTGTATGAACAACTGAACACTGAATGATATTAATCTAGAAAGAGAAGTATCTAAACAGGAAGTCATTTTCTGCTCCTCACACACCGTCCTAAATTCTCCTGCTCTCATAAGGGATTTTAAAACTGGCTACCTTCAACATACATTTCGAGCTTGACCAATAACGTCTCAAAGATCTACGACTTGCCCGCACACTCGGCGCTTAACACGTAACTCAACACAGCAGATCAATACCCGAACGTGTTGTTTTGAACATCACGACCAATATTCTCAGCAAAAGATTAAGCTTCCCAAGAGAGATAGAAGCACTTTTTTACAGCGTTATTCTTTAAAACGCATCAACGGTACGATCAGATCGCGTGTCTTTGTTCAAGTCCGCATTAACATAAACGTGATGGAGATCTGGGCGCTGAGCAGTAATTGCTCCCCCCGTCAGCTCTGTTGTTGCAGAGGGATTGTGGACGTCTCATCAGCTAGAGGGGGCAATAGACCGTGTTGTGCGGAAGACTTCGCTTTTTCCACATTGCTGCACTGTGTTTATTTACAGGAGGCTTTCAGAGCAGCAGAAAAGGCATTGATTAAGTGTGCAGTTTTTATGTGACATATAACAGATTAAAACTGAAGGAAAGCATGATAGCAGTCTGCCTTCATGAATATTTGCTTCGCGTACTGGGGAACGTGTTTGCATGTGGATCCTGCTGACAATATTAGTGAGAACAGCATTAGCGTATCGTAGTAAATGATGGTATTAAAGGTAGATATTACGTTTTATTATTATTGCCTGTGTGACTGACAGGAAAAAAAGAGATTTGTAGATTTGCATATGTGAAAATAATTATCCATCCAGATATGTTGATTTTATTGCTTAGTTTCTTAAAAAATAAATTAAGAATGTGTTCGCTGGAAAAACAAGACAACCTAACAGACCGAAATGCCACTGAAATCTTGTAAACTGCGTTTTAAGCCCATCTGTGAAAATGGAATACGTCTTTTTAACAAATAAAAATACATGATTAAAATAACAGCAGTCTTTTCAAATAACACACAGCAGCATCAAACGGCCATGAATGTTAAAGCACAATATACATCAGAGTGAAACAGGGTGTGACAGACGCTTTGAGTGACAGAGAATTATTTTTAAATGGGTGTCATTTTAAAAGAGTATTAAAGAAAGTATCCGGTAGATAACTATCAGTTTTAATACTACTATACTATAATTTAAGTAAACAATCATAGACTTCATTACAGAAAGCATTGTAAATAAATGTTTTTATGCATATTTTCCTTTGATATTAATTGAAGAAAAATAGTAAGGTATATTAGTCATTTACAGAGAGCATATCTATAGCAGATAGCAACTTCTTTTCATATTTTTATGATTAGCAGTGGGTGTCTAGTGGAAATACAGGGTCTTTAATGCAAAGACTGAAAATATACATCTGCCTGTGACATCAGCAATGCTGTTGTTTTGCTCAAGTTGCTCATTGCTGTGCCATTTACTAAGGCAAATAAAACCCACTTCCTATCCGGCTCCCTGTCCACATAAATCAGCTGAGCTCACGTCCATAAATCTAAGCCCAGACTAAATGAGAAAACTGATTGGACAGCACCCCTCTGCCCCGCCTTCCTCTCTGTCACTCAGCCCCTCCCTTCTCAGACCACACATTTCAATACAAACAAAACACATTCCAGATCAATAGCAAAGCAACAGAAATGCTGGGTGACCTCAGGATTGCACAGATGACATAAAGAGGTTTGATTTAAATGTCAAGAGATTGAAAGACTGTACTGGGGAAGGGTCAGTCACAACCTGGAGGCTTTTTGCTCTATTTAGTTTCCCAGGAAAGGTGGAGGTGGGTGGGTTGTTTGTTTGTTTGTTTTTGTTTGTTTGTTTGTTTGATGGGGGATTGATTCTCTCTCTAGTAGGGTGTGAAGCGACTGTACCCTCCTCTGTATAGGCTAGCCTGCAACATCAAAGATGAAAAACAAAAAGGATCCAATCAGTATTAAATAGATTTTTATTTTTGGGATGTAGTGTTCTTTAAATTTTCTTCCCTTTTTTTGTCATTTCTCTTTTATTTTTTAAAATTTGGCCTGAACGTACAGAACAAATGTATCCGGGTGGGTGTCAGAGTTCAGAAATTCAGGGTTTTACAGTACAGCCAGGCAGCAACCAAACAGGTGGTTCTTGGCGCTTTTTATTATTGTCTGCATGGATCCCTAAATGAATCGAACCCTTTGCAATAAAGTAGGACTCCATCGTGGCTGCCTGCCCCTCAGGTTTAACTGACTGGACTTAACTGACGTCTTACATGCATAACTTTCTCAGGCCCCTCTTCAGCCAGACCGCAGCTGTGTCCTCTCTGCTCTAACCAAACAGAAAAACTTCAAAGGCTCTAAGGCCCCTTCTCAGCACTAACCCTGCGCAAAACACACACGCCTTAAACGTGGCATGAATTCTGTTCTAACAGAGAGCAAAGCAAACTAACTTTTTTCCAACCCTCTGAGGAGCTCATTATTAAATACTTTTTTACTTGTGATCTGCTGGTCAAATATGATTAAATCGTATTCATTTCATTCTCAGCAGGCTCGGCGCTCGTACTGAGAGGAGTTCGGCTCTTTTTGGCGCCACCGGTTTGTTCCTGACATTGTTCAGAACTCTGAGTGCCCACCTCTTCCCCTCCGCACCCCCAGCGGCCCATAATCCACCAGAGGAGTGCCGTACAGGGAGCGAGGAATATTTGCTATGTCTTAAAGTGGCAAATTGAAGTCTTGTGAAAGGGAGGAAAATTTGAAAAAAGAAAAAGGAGGCAAAAAGCAACACAGGCCACAGTTTTAATTAAGTAAATGAAGAGGAAAAAAAATGGTCTTAATTAATGAAAGCTTTTAGCTAGCAGCTGCACCGGGGAACAGGACGGTTTTGAGAATCACACGGATGTCGACTTGGTAAATTCTAGTCATTTGTCTTAGACAGAGTGTTTGTCCAATAAGCCTCATGGGGAGGGGAGGTGGGTGCGATGGAATCTTTTTTCTTTCTTTTTTGTCTCTTTTCCTCTATCTCACGCTTTTCTTTAATCTCCCTCGGCACGCTGCTGCACGCGCTTGATGGTCGTTAATCTTGAGAAAAGTCCCAACCAACAACCGCAAAAAAACAAATCATAAAGAGTTTTCTCGTTTTGTGTTTAGATAGGAGTTTGAAAATTTTTCATCTTTGATGTTAGCTGCAAAAGCTAGCTAAAAACAAACATTAACAGGACAGCTATCCCCACATCACGTCAAGAGTACTGATATGCAAAGGAAAAAGTCTCATTTGGAACCTCTTATCGAACCAATAACGTATCAGTACGTTGGGAAACCCATTGAATTTGAATTTGTAATGTTCCTAAGATCCGTCCTGACAAACTGTCACATGGACATACAGTGATCAACTAATGCAATGATCAATGATCAACTACAATGATCAACTAATGCCTCAAACAGTACAGACATATGCCTGCTTCTGTGTTACTGCAAATATATACTGGGTCCAAAATTAACATTTGTCAATTGCAAGTTATTTATTATTATTTTTTTGCGAGCAAATAAAACAGTTGGTGGCTGTATTAAAAAATGCAACATGGTTTTATTCTCAAGAATGATTGCTGATGTCATCCGGATCAGTAATTGTTACTAGGAATAAAACCCTGTTTTATTTTTTACATAAAACTTTAATAAATCAAAAAGGTGCTTAACAATTTAATAAAGCAAAACATCTGTCACGTCTTGTGCATGTTCTAACAACTTTATTCCTTTCCATTTATTATGTTTTTTTTTCTCTTGAAACTCTGTGGCAACTCAGACAGCCGCCCCAAAAAGCTTTTGAACACCTACGCCACACTTAAAAATGAATGAGCGTCTTTGTATTATATAACAAACTATTAATCCAAGTGGCAATTATTTTAAACCAATATAGGATTAGCACCCTTTTCATGCATATACTTTCACAAAGAAGTTTCAGATATAAAGAGAAAGATATACTTTTAGATTTATTGTTTAAAATAAAGTTAAAAAGTATCTGGGCACTTTCAGATTGTCAAGCTTTGTGGTCCACGGTTAATGTGATAATGTGCACCTGTGGTTACTTTAAAATCACATTTAAACTTGGTAATGATAAGGAAAATGACCTCATACATCTACAAAAATCACACTGGGATCACTTAATGATTTGTACTGTAAGTTTTTCCTTGGAAATTTGAAGTTAGTTTTGAGACAAACTCATTTGTTTCATTTTGCAGATGCCACTTGGTCTGATATCTTGTTTTCCAGTGTGATGTGGTTCATACATTTTTAAGTGTGACTTTAGAGCCTAAAACCTCTCATTAAACCACCAAAATGAAAAACGAGCAACAAATCTCAAATTGTATTTTATTCTGGTCCCAACTGCACCGACTGCCACAAATATGCAAATAACAATAAACTCCAACAATATTCCAAACCAGGAACAAAACCAAAGTACATTTAAAAATTAAACAATGTCAAATATAGCCAGTTTTTTCCCCAACATGGTTGGAAGTTAGTCATTGACAGATTTGGCAAAAAAATTAATTTTGGACCCTGAATGTAAATGATTATATACAATAAAAGATCTCAGCCACCCCAACTACATATTTTCAGCCCATATACACATGCAATAATATGATCAATATTTGCGTTATCACTGTTTCACTGGGCTTGCATTGCATGTTGTTGGGGTGCTTGGGTCTGTAGAGCGTTAAAGGCATGGATAAATGTTTCATGCTTTAAGATGTAAACTCACCATAGTGCCCACGCTGTACGTGGCTGCAGGTCCAATTGTGTGGTGATAAGGGTCTGCCGTTGCATAGACTCTGCCATAGCTACAGGGCACAGAAAGAAAGATGGAGGGGCATTGAAGCTTTGAAAAAGATTGTACTGTATGCTTCAGTGATCTCTGTTCAACAGATGCATTATCACTACAGGCGTCTCTCTCTCTCTCTCCCTCTCACCCACTTTTGCCTGTCTGATAAAAACGCAATCACTGGCTTGCCATAAATACACAATATAAAGGTAAGACTATGAAAGTGATCGGTTGTTGTTTTGGAGTAAAAGTAGTAAGTATGTTATCTTATGAGGATGTGGTAAATGTTATATTGGTCAGAGAGAGAGAGAGATAGAGAGGGAGAGAGAGAGAGACATTGAAAAAACCAACATCAAACAGCAATTGACTGTACAAATCAGACATTTCTAAAATCAGGTTAAATAAACACAAAGTGTCAATTTATAAATATGGAAACCAGATGGTTTAAACATAACTTTTACACTCTCATTTTACACTTAGTTGTTTTCTAATTAATAGTTAACTTTAACTCTTTATTTTCATCCATTTAACTTCTTTTGTCTGAAGTGCAGTACATCCCTGTATTGACACACACATATAAAAAGTTACAAAAAGTTACTGCCTAACTAGACTAACCCTGCAAGAAAAGACAGGAAGTTGAGAAGATTCATGGATACATATAGTATGGATTTTGTGTTGTTTTGTGTGTTTGTGTGTGAGAGCGAGACAGATAAAAACAGAGAGAGAGAGAGAAAGTGTGTGTTCACAGGTCTCTTTATACTTCTCATGCTCTTTTGCCCACTCTCTTGTTTACCCTGGCTGCACTGTAAAGACACAGAGGGCTGGTGGCGGCAGTCATGTTCTCTGACTCTTTTCATTGGTACCGGTTTGGAACTAATTCCTTCAAGATGGGCCTTACTTCTTCCTTTATTTATTTATTAACTCCCAACGCTTCCTCCTTCATTTGTTGACTTCTGCTACAAACACACGCTTGCAAATGAGGGCCTGCAGGGAGCAGATAAGGCGGGCCGAGCCGGGTGCCGAGGGCACGGACTGAGAGAGGAGAAAAGAGGTGGGGGGGAATCCTGAGCCCAGACATGCTATTACATATGGAAATACTATCGGATCTGACCAGGTTTTTGTCGTCCGGGGATTATTACAACATCAAAGGTCAGGCCAGCTCAGTGGAGTGAGAAAGAGGAGCTGAGCAGAGCGGATTTTAACTGCCTATGACAGGCAGCGCAGGAGAGGGTGGCTGGGAATCCCCGTAACACTCCAGCTGGACGGAGCTACTTAACCTACAGTTTACAAGGGCAGGGAGAGCAACCCTTGCTGAAGGAAACCTGGACACCCTCCCAGAGTCCTGAGGAACCTCTAGGACTCCCTAATATAACTGCCCAATTGTCCTAGTAACTAAACTGTCCTAGCATAATTAATATAGCATCAGGCTAAACCACTTTAACAGTCTATATTGTGGAATCATGTTTAGTGATGGGTAAGAACAGGCTTTGATGAAAGATGACTCTTGTACAAGGTGAAAAATATAAGGCTTGTGTTACAGCTACTTTTTGATCCTGCTTTCGTACTCTGGGATCTATTGATAAGCCTGTATGTGGAAACTCTGTATTCTCATGATTATTATTATTATTAAATGACCCAGAACTATATACATGGAACAAATAATTATAACAAATGAAATGATAAATAAATGTGGGCATAATTAAGTAAACAATAATAAATAAACAGCAATAAATAAAGAGCAAACTAACAATCCAAACAGAAAGATGTAAGCTGTACATTACTTACTAATGTTTATAAAAAAAAATAATGACATTTATTATATTGAGACCATTACTTATTCATTTATGTTTTAATTTGAACATTTCTGTATATATCAGTTTATGGACCCCCTGCAGCTTCTTCAAGGACCCTCGGTTAAGAATCTTTGCAATACAGAAAATTAAGCCATATTGTTTAATATCCTGTGAAGAGGTGAATTTAGAAGCTTTTGTTTTTAAAATGCTTAATTTTAAACCCCTCCACCATAACATCAAATTAGCATGTGAAATGCAGAGCTGGCTTGTGTGAAACTGAGGATAAGAGAGTATGAGGCAGAGAGAGTGATGCAGAATGAGGTAGAGAGAGGGATGCAGAATGAGGTAGAGAGGGATTTGGAATGAGGTTTAGAAAGAAATACAGAACAAGCAGAAGGAGTGATAGAGAATGAGGCAGAGGAGTGATACAGAATGAGGCAGAGAGAGTGAAAAGGGAACAGAGGAGGAGGGCTGAAGTGAACGCAGTGAGACGCCGGTCCTGTCACCTGCTCTGATGTGGATCTGTGCTCGGCTCTGATAAATCTTACATTATCTGGGCTCTTCAGGCTAGCAGGCAGGGCCGTGGCTTATCGGCACTGACACGCTCAATCTTGCCTAGATTAAACCGGTGCCTGTCCTGATCCAACCTGACAGGGTCCCCACAGGTCCTGGATAAATTACTCACAACCCTGCACCACCTTAGTCTTTGCGCACGCTCATCCGCACACAACCCTGTGGCCTAAAGTCAGCAAGCTAAGTGGTCACAGAACTACAGGTTAAATTCAAGTTCAATGGTGAGAACGTATCAAAGAGAGAACAACAATATCTAAGTGATCTCATTTAACATGAGAGCAAATCCACTACATAACGCAGGCCAGCTACAATTTTAAGATGCACTCTGTGGTTTTTGTTTATGCTGTCTGGGCGGTTGGCCTTGGATATATACTGACAGCTAGTGGCATGGATGTGGCATCACACAGTTTTCAGTCACAGGACACTGGACTTTTGCAGTTAGCAATGATCAATTTACTGAGAAACAAATTACAGCCTGACATGCTTCATGTAAATAAAACAGCTTTTATTAGGCTAATGATATGACTGTTTAAAAGTCTCATGTGGGTATACATGACTTCAAACATTTATATACCATAAATTGCTATTGATTTCTGTAAAACGTTTTTAATGAGGGACAAACTTGAACCTTAATCAGGCCTTAGAACACAGCTGAACTGCCTTATTTAGTGACAGGTGTAATTAAAGGGTAGAGGAACATACTTTCATTTTATTATATTACACTCAGTTTCTTGTGTGTACTGGACAAATGAAACAGGCTGCTTATTCTATTTTACACATTTATCTGCAAAAAGTTAATTTTATCCACGTTAGGAGCATTCTGATGGCCTCAAAGCTAACAGGCATGGACTAAAAGTCACAAAATTCACAATTTCAACCATCTGGCAATCAAGGAAAGAAAAACAATGTGAGCGCTGCTGGATTCTTACCTGTCACTGTAGGCCGCTGCAGCTGCCGCGGCTGGCTGGGCATATCTGTATGCTGCATAGCCACCCTGTCAATTACATAAGGGCATCCGTCAGACACATGCAAACAGCAGGGCATCAGTGACATGAAATCATGTTCTGTCACATTGTCCTTACAGACTGCCAGAGCTTTGGAACCATCTGTCCACAATACTCAAGGTAATAACAATACAACCAGAGACTGTATATGGAGGGGAAGACAGACCAATTGTAGGAAGATGTTTATAGGGAAAAAATTGTGTGTTTAATATGGCAGCAGCAGGACAAGAAACCCCGCCTTTTTTGTACCAGCCAATCAGATTCTGTTTCCTCATTTGGTTTTTCTCCAAGGCAACTTGCAATGCTTTTAAGACATACATCAAGACATTTGTGCATCCTGTGACTGTAAATGCCATGTTCAAACATAATTTGTGAGTGTGATTTGAGGTAAATTTACAATGTCAAGTTTCATTGCTTAAATATATTATTGAAAAACAGTTTAGGAGATGCCTATTTAACTAAACAGGAGCTGTTACAAGCCTCCAAAGCCCAGAAGATCAGTTTCAACCTGTATCTGTTTAAGATCGCTGCTGAAGAGCCCCTTGTCAATGCTCACTAAAATCACCACTGAGTGATTTAGGTTGTATTTAGTGTGCCAATACAGCTTTTTGTGAGAAGTTGTGAGAAGCCTTTTTGTTTAATGGGAAATTGTCAGATCGACTGCATTAGCTCTTCATATGGATCTCGGCACGGATACAGAAACCTAACAGCCTGAGTCCAAAAGTGAACCATCTGAGAACCTTTACTTATCTACACTGAGTGCAGTGATAGCGGTACGACCGAGCGACGTGTTTTTCCACGGCGCATCAATCCCATCAATTGAAATGGCAGGGCCGGGCAACTATCGATCAGCGTGGTAAGTGGCAATCTGGTATAAACAATTAAAATCAGTCAATGTTTGCTTACTGTGAACGAACCAAATGGAAGATTTGGCTGAAGCTATTGAAGAGGCCTTTTAATTAATGTGGCTGGCCAATACGAGTCCCTTGGCTCTGAGCCCAGGGGAGCGGTCCTGACACACAGAACGTGCTCATCGGCGGCTGGAGAACGACAACACTAAATATTGCTTGTATAAGCATTAGATGACATCTGACAAAGCTATTAATTGCTCCATTCAAGCTGGCTATTAATAGCCGTGTTGTAAGAGGCATCCGATGACACTAGCTGAGATTGTTAGCTTGCAAAAAACGAACGTTGTCTGCTGGTCGTCTTCCGACGATATTTTGCGAGCGCTTACAACGCAAACATGCCAAGCTTTAAACAACCGAGAATGTATTAGCTGGCTGCAAGCAGGAATCTAAGTGGCTGTGCTGTTTATTGAAGTGTCTGTTTTAATGAAACGCAGCCCTGCTCTTTGTTATTTTACCTCGCTGACATCACCGGTACATTATGTAAATAGTCACAGCGCCAGAGTGAGTGCAGGACAGAGGCGTCACAGATACAGGACTGCGCATTGAATTATAGATGCTCTCATTTATTTTTCAGCACGGGATTAATGTCCGATGCTACTCTGCTAAGATCAAATGTTTAGCTACTGGAGGCTACGAAAATCAGGTCACAGGCACAAATGTGAACATGAATTCTGTAGCTCAGCTTGCCTTTTAAAACTCATGGTTTCACAGGCATTAGCAGCTGGTCTTGAAGTTGTCTAAACTTCAGGTTACTTGAAAAGTTGATCAGGAGTCCACAGAGATGGATTGTGACAGTATTGGCAAGCGGACGTGTACTACGTGCAAAAAATAGCTAGACTGCGAGATCTGACTGGGACTGAAGCCACAGTTCTGGCTACGAGTTTGCAAACTTGGCGGAAAATGTACTATTGTGGATGCCAGGTAAAAGCATCTCACTTATGTCCGCGCTCATTTGTCCTGTTTCAGATATAAATGTTGAATTAATTTCCATTTTGCATTTCATGCTGTGAGATAATTCTGAGAAGAGAGACACACGCTCTCTGATCACCTGATTTACTAACACGTTCTGACGCTCTGTCAGAAACAATAGGGCCTGGGCTGAATCTCAGGCTGTAGTGTGAGGCCTTTGGGCTGTTTTATAATGGAAGCCGGGCGAGGGGTGGATCAAACGTGTGCCATAAATTAAAACAAAAACACTGTAACGTCAACTTCATCAGCTTGATTCAGCGTGATTTTCCTCCCACTTAGAGTGAAAACGGTTGGTGGTGGAGGTGAAATGAGCGTGTGAGGGATTCAAATTTGGTTCACTCTACATACATGTTTGCATTAGCACAGTCCATGGAGATCCACCACAGCTGCGCTTTCAAAGCAAAGCCGTGTTGGAATAGTTTGGGCGTGTGTGATTTCATTGTGACATGCAGCAGGAACCCTAACAAGGCTTTTAGCACGCCACAAATGAACCGTCCTGGTGGATTTACACACGGTGACCTGACTAGACCCTTGGCCTTATAAAAGATGCAGGACCAGCTGCTCAAGTTAAGCTTAGCGATATGAAACTAAAGCCAAAGTTCTGCTGGGAGGTGTGTCTCTCCTCTTTTAAGACTCTTGACATGTGATTGCCCTCATAGGTTTCACAGCAGAATGACAAATAAACAGTGCAGAATACAAGTGCCCATGTGCCCAAGGTTATTATGTAGTGTATTAAAATTTGTTTGTTTTTATTAAGTTTATTTTTTCCCAATTTAATTTATCTACCAAAAAACTTTGTTTCACTGCTACTTTGCAGTAGAAGTAATACATTTTATTTATGCAAGCGTTATCAATAATAACCTTGGCACTGATTTTTGGTTGCTGTCTTCCTCGCTCCAATCCAAGTGTGGAAAAAACAGCAGGATGGAAAGAATAAGGAATGGGAGGAGGTATACTCACATAGATCTCAGCACCGTAGAAGCCATCTTGGTAAACCACACTGCAAAAACACAACAAGAAACAACAAAACACAATACATCAGTGTGGAATGTCTATAGAGTTTCCCCTTGTTGTATAGAGAAGGAAATAAATTATGTAGCAATGCATTCATTCGCCAGACAACACAATGCACTCCAGGCTGAGAAAAAGTGGGAAAACCTGAAGATTAGGGAAGAATGCCGTTTTCTGTGGTTACAGAAAAACAATGTTGTTTTGTAATGGGCTTTGCTCAGTCTTGTCACAGGGGAAAACCAGCAGGACTTGCCAGTCCAGCCAGCCGTTCGATTGTTACACACTTTATAGCCATCAAATGGTCATGCTGTATGTTAAGGGCAAACTTGACTTGACTCACTTCCATAGAGCACAAAAGATTATATTAAACAAACAAACAAAAACAAACATGTACAGACTGAAATATAAATTGTTGCTTTTATTGTTAATCTTCACATTTAGTAAGCTGGGCTTAATTACTGAGTTTATCTGAGAACAAAATCAGTCCAATTCATAAACTTATAATTTACAGCAGTTTTGTGAACTGAATCAACTGACTCAGTGAAAGGATCTGACTGAGAATGAATCATTCATGAATCATACATTGGTGTCTCTCTCACAAATGCCCCAAAGAGATCTAAGGCAGTATTATTTTCAGTAAATTATGACTTCAATTTCAGTGTTACTCATGCAAAGATCTCTGTTGGCTTATGCTTTTTTATGATAAATTGTTTTGATACTTTTATGGCTTATTTTGAATATTGTGGCTGGACAGCCACAGCTCTCATTCAGTGTATTGAAAAGAGCAGCCAAGATCTTTTGTTAAGAAGAGGTTTGGAACAAGAGTGTTTTTTTGGGAAACTATTTCTTTAAGTGCTAAAGATTACGTAATTATGGCTTTAGCTTTAGAGGAAAACAAGTCTAGCTATTAGCACCCATTACAGCATCTGGCTAATGTGCATGCTTTTTGGTGAAGGGTAACTCACGCTCCATAAGCAGGAATGGGAGGGGGTGGAGGCGCAGCGCGGAACGTGTTGTAGACGGCGCGACCTCTGCCTCTCAGGTGAGCACCCCGGTAAGCCACTGTCGCCCCAGCGGTGGGATAGGGAAAGCCTGTCACTGCAAAACAAAGAGAGACAGATAGGTAGAGTGAGAATTGGATGTATAAAGAAACAGACATATGAAAGGTGGTGTCACAAGCTTTTGCTTCTAAAGGTGCACCTGTCAACACCAATCACCTTTCAGTCTTTACTGTGACATCACACTGTCATGCTAAAATGTGTTCAGGCACAACAGCTGCTCTGAAACAGCTCTGACTGATGTCAACCTGTATGTCAAGTTGACACAACACATCAAAAAGGACAGCAAGTTAAAAGGGACAATCTCTATGAGGGTTACACATGATATCAACAGTACTTAACTACTCAACTACCACTTTAAAGGCAGGGTACACAATTTCAGAGAGGCTAACAAGAGCAAACTAGCTTTGAAAGCAAAATATATCTGTTCACAGATATCTTTAAAGCTGCACATTCTCTTATACTGCACAAAGGTATGCAAATATATAGATTGAAAGACAAGTTGGATATCCTGTCATAGCATTCAGATCAAATGTAATGATTGGACAACATTTTAGGTTTGTGGGCCTTTCACATGAGATATATAAATATATTTATATCACTTTATTTAGTGACTGCTATCAGGATGTAAAGAAACTTTCAGCCACAAAAAAACAAAAAAATGTTTTTGGAAAAGGCTGCCTTTAAGATATTTTGGGTGCGTTAAGTAAACAGCAAATGTTTGATTTGCCATTATGTACGCTACCTTACAGCACGCTAATACAAGCCCATATGGCACTGTGGCACAAACACTCCACCCACTAATATATATAGAATCACTGCTTTAATCCACAGAAATTGAAAGTCGCATTAATTTAATGCGAGGAGCAGGAGACTGTAAGGTATCCCTGTCTGGGGGAAACCTCTCTGCTGTGGTTGTCTCTGAAACCTTGAGTGTGGGGTGTGTGAGAGAGCGTGTTTGGCTGCTCTCCCGCACTGGAGGGGTGTGTGCGAGGCAGGGGAGATGGTAGGTTGTTGTAGGTGAGACACAAGGTGCTGGCACACAGGGCTGCGAGAGCAGATGGAGAGGATTGTTCTGAGTAGCAATCACAGGTTGGTGCCATACCTCATCTCTCTCCCCACACACTTCCCCAGCCTCTCGCCACCGCTGGGGCCAGACCCTGCCCCGAGGAGAGCGGGGACAGCTCAGGGTCAAGCCTGTGAGAGGTGACTGAATGTTGAGGTAAAAGAATGCAACTGTGCGCTCGGACATGACAGCGAAACTGAGAGAAAGAAACTTAAGGTATGATGTAAGCGGGTGAATTTGACAAAAATCATGTCACATTTTACCCCCCCCAAAAAAAATTATGAAAATGAAGCCTTTCTATGACTAGAGTGTTTAATTGTGTTTGTTCAAATAGTTTCTCTTATTGAAAATGTTTAGAACTGAAACGGGTCCAAATGTTTAATTTTTTTTTATCATTTATGCTAATTCTCATTACTGCAATACAATCATTTTTACTTTATTAAAGAAATTAAAGAAAAGTAATAAAACAATAAAAGTAATAAAAAACTATATATTTTAATGTAAACAGTCATCACAGTACAACAAATACAACCACAGCTTTTTATTTTACATTACAGTAATGAGAATGAGTATTGTATTTGTACTGTACTGTAATACAAAATCTTACTGTATTACAGTAATGAACATGTGAAATGCAAAATTGGGGGTCTCCGTGTACAAAATCTTAATAGTCCTAAATATAGGCCTCATTTTCATTAAATATTTTAAACAATGAGAAAAAAGCAACTAGCAGAGCAGCAGGAAAAGCAGTAAAAGGGATGACACCTGAAGATGAGAACTTTACACCCTGAGTCTCTCTTTAACCTTCACTGAATACGGCCTTGATGAGCCAATGGCAGACCCATAATTACCCATAATACTGTGCAAGCAAAACACAGCCCAGCAGTGCGGCCCACAAAGCTCTCCCTCTTTTATTTATGCACCAGTGACACTGCAGCTGCCCTACTCTGTGTGCTAAGGACCAAACGAGACCCCTTCAGTTAATGCCCCCAAAAAGAACCTACCACCTACTCCTCATCATCATTACTATTCAAACATCACCCAAACAAGCCATTAATACTTAATAGGTGTCAAATATAAGACATTTAATAAGGTCAACTGGGTTTTTATAAAGATGATATATGTAGTAAGGGCAGATTTAGCACACATTGAAGCAAGATGGTTCCTCTTTCTTCAATCTTGGTGGAACATCCAATCACATTTGGTTTCGGCCGCACTGCTTGGCATGCAAGCTCAGGCAGTGAAATGAATGTTTGCTATGACTGGAATAATTTTCATTTGAAATCTGTATCTACTCTGAGACAAAAACAAACAAACAATATACCCCTTATTTTATGTGAGGCAGAGGAAGTCTATGTTGAGGCCCTCCATCAGAAGAAAAAGAAAGACATACAGCTGAAGGTAAAACATTTGCTCTTTCCTTTTGATATAGAGTGGGGCTGTTGACATTTTAATTTGTCCCTTTTAAGCTATAGAGTCTGTGTTAATATGCCAAACAGTGGTCGTCTCTGATATATGCCAGGCCGTGGTCAATTTATCCCGAATTCCAGTCATGGGCAATGCTCTTATATTTTCTTTGATTTTGTGTGTGTACATTATGTGTGCCATGACGTACATAAATGTAATCTCATAATGAGCTATGGGTCTGTACGCGGCACCGATTCAATAATAAGCCATAAATCATTCCAGCCAGTTATGACACCCCATAAAGTCTATGAAACACAACAGCAAACGTATATGCAAGCATAAATCCTATTAGCCTTATATGCTGCTGTTATTTTAACACGGGGTTTGCAAACAAGCCCTGGTCACTCAAAAGAGGGTCAGGAGAACTGACATCTGCACATCTATGTGTTAGATAGAGGTCTACATACAGAAATGTGGAGGCTTTGAAGAGAAAACTGATAAGAGGATGACCACAGTTGGTCACACGCAGCTGCATTTATCTGGGGTTACTAGCTGAGAGAAGTGTCCCATTGGGCTATTTGGATGAAGGGGGGCAATTAAATCTCCAACCCCTCAGGACTCTTTCATTTACTGCACGACTGGCTCCTTTAATGCGGTGCGCCCGAAAATCACTGGGTGAGGGTCGCTCTCAGTCTGTGTTCTATTGTGAAATGCCTTTAGATAATCAGGCCACCAATAAACCCATATCATGGAGAAAATTACACCATTGCTAGATTAAAGGATTTTTTCTCCCCACCACTTCTAATATTGTAATGAGGCTACTTAATTTCAATTATGGATCTATTTCAGTGGATTTGTAATTGAAAAGGCATAAAATGGCCATAATGCACTCAAGTACACACACACACACTGCTATGTGGCAATGCCAAGAGCTTCAATGTAGCCACAAACAATATAAATGCAGGCACTATTGCTTTTTCAATGTTTTGTAAAAGCATCAGATACGTCAAAAGATCTGTTCTTTAAAAACCCTGATATAATTAAAATTCCGTAATGTCTACTTTCATTTTTTCACCTCATTTTCAATGTTCGTCTTAACATGCTTCCAAGGATTAAATACACTGACTGAGAGCGCTGTCAATCAATCAATACCGCGCGCGCTCCCGGTACGGATCTGGGAAGGCGGAATAAAGACTCCCAGATACCACGCGCGCTCCCGGTACGGATCTGGGAAGGCGGAATAAAGACTCCCAGATTACACAATTAAGTTTCCAGCGCGGGGTTACGGCATCAGACGTCTCCATCTGTAGTTTAACTTTGGCGTTGGTTACCGTGCGCTAGTTAGAGCCTGAGGGAGAGCGAGAGACGGAAGATATTGAGATTTAAAGATACAGAGAATGAGAAAGAAAAGGGCAGATGGAAAACACCCCGGGCTTAGATGAAGACAGAAACAGAATTAGCGATATTCGTCGGGAGACTATATGGAGACGGCCGCGGCGAATCGGGCTGTGAGAACGCGGAGGAGCGCGGAGGATTGAGAAAGAGGGAGGGAAGGTTACGCTTTCTGCGGGAAAGAGAGAAGCCCGACTTCCCTGGAAGAGGTTAAAAGCAGGCAGTCGGCGGCCCTCATCAGTCATTCTACTGAATGGGATTTGAGGACAATAAACCTGTAGCACCCGGACGAATGGAGACGGAGTGCGCTGTCAGCAGCGCACGATTTATGGTGCCCAATTCCGCTGATCTCCCGCACAGAAACTCGGACTGATAAACAGTGATTAATCACCTTTACATCCGATTTCGGTGCCGCCCCTCCCCCGGCAAAGTACATTAAATGCAGTCATAATTATTTCACGTGAAAGCTTCCCCCATTTTTTGCACGGTGGGAGGGAACGAAGGGGCAACATGTGGCAGACGGGGGTCCGCTTTGGACGCCACAGCGAGTTGTTCTGGAACGTTCCTTATTTAGTAATAGAAATCTATATCTTATTTCCATTTTGTAGCCTCTCCATTGGCTTTCCCCTGGGGAACCGAGGAGGCATATGGTGTCGTTTAGGCTTGGCAAACTTTAGAGGCATGTTAAGACGACTTGAAAAATTAGCATCCAATAAATCAGGCACGCTTGCTTCCGAAGCCAAGCCGCTGAAGTGCTGGACCACAGTAAATCTGATTTGATGGGATGTTTTGGGAAACTGCATGTTCACATGGGAGGCATAGAAGTGCATGTTTATTTGTTGAGCGAGGAGAAGTGATTAGAGATAGAAATTGCATGCATGTGCGATCTTACATTAATGTTTCAGTGCATACCTGTGTAAAAGCATACATAAACATTTTACATGCGCCGGATTGGTGTGTGGCTTATTTGCATTTTTACATGCAGGACCTATGCATATTGTTGTGTGCGCTGTGTATTTGATTGTGAGTTTCTGTGTAAGGGTGTGTATTTGATTGTACGTTTATGCATGCCAGAACTGGGGGAGGGAGGGTAGAAAGGGAGGGGTAGGCAGGGAAAAAAATGTCAGATAAAAATGATAAATGACTGCTTTCTGTCACCAATGGTTATTTAGAGTTTTGCCGTAAAGCTGTCCTGAAATGAACAGATTTTAGTCTAATGAGCAAAAAGGCGGGCCGTTAAGGACCTGCAATGTGCTCAGCACTTCTTCCAAATGAAATACTGTAATACCATTTCCCCCTCATTAGGATGCAAAAGGCTCAAACAACTCGTGGCAATAAAGAAATCAAAAATTGAGGGGGGAAAAACAACAACAACAAATCAGTGCTTCTCTCTCTTCGAGCAAAAAAAGTTCAGGCTAATATCCAGCCAATATCACTATTTCTAGCTAGGAGTGGGGATGATAGCCTGGCTAATTATCTCTTTGTAAAAGGCACTAACACAGTGCATGACGGGAGAACTCAACACAGCACAGAACAACAGAATCAGATGGGCTGCGTTATCTGTCAGCTGTAAGAATAATTTCTTAAGTGTCTCTCTGAAGCTCCAAATTTGATCTGGAAATCAAAGCACAGCTGAATGGCAGTACATCAAAGAATCTGGGCCCTGCGACCACAACACTCAAATGCAGTTTACCTGCATAAAACTCAGGACCATAGACAGCTCCCACCACTGGATTCAGCTTCCAGCCTGTAGAGTGATACACAGGGGAAAAGAGAATTAGCTTCTAATGCTTATTGCCATGACCTGTGGAGTTTCGTTCTCGATAGAGGGTTTTCCTTAGCCGATTAACTCTGAGTGGGATCAGGGGATTGGCAGAATTTTAAAAGAAAGGGATAAAGAGGACGGATTCGGGGGGAAGTGAGGAGAACAAAAGAAGGAATTGTGTTGGAGGAGGGTGGGGATGTCACGTGCTGTGGAAATATTTAAGGCGACATTAAGTTAGAGGAGGAGTTAGTGGGCGGCAATATTGGGGTATTTGGAGGAGGGTGAGCGATATAGAATGCGAAAAGGAGAGAGAGAATGAGAGAGGGAGCAAGAGAGAGTAGTGAGTGCTGTCCGATGTGCTGTCAGTGATCGATGGGGGCTGTAAAATAGCCTCTTCTCATTCCCTATTGGCTGTGAGTGAAGCAGAGCTGGGGGGTCTACGCTATTGCTGAAATATTCCATCTTTTCATTCTCTCTCTATCTCTCCATTCGGGTTAGAGGGAATGAGTATTAGAGGAAAAGCTCTGGACCCCATGAAGGTCCCTGTGTGAATGAGGCTTGGCTTTTTATGTTTTGGTGTGCCACCCCCTGCCCCCTCTCTACCCTGATCCCCATCAGCTAAGTTCTCCCGCAGAGCTTTCAGAGCAGCAAGATATGGAGAGCTGCAGGGCTGTGGAATACTCTCTATATGTGTTTCAACCTCTTTTCATGAAAAACAAAATGCACATTTTACAAATCATTCATGGTAGACTAATACAGTGCTCCCAAAATATTTGGACATTATAGTCACACATAAAAATGTATGAAGATCATTGCATTTAACAATCCAAAAGCTATTTATTTTGAAAGGGAAGGTTGCACAAGCAAAACAGTTCTTAAAGTTTTGTGGACTGTGAATGATAAAACAATGGATTTTTAAAACAAATGCTTGAAGTATTTGGATACATTGTTGTTGTTTGACTTACTGGAACATGTCCATAGTTAATGTGATAAACTAGACATGTGGTTACTTTACTAAACTTACCAGTCCAAATACTTTAAAGGGACACTGTATGCTTTTTAATGTAGATTGCAGAGGAAAAATAGAAGCTCTTACCATTTGTATATGGGTTGGCCACTTTTTTGTTTGTCATAACTCGTGCTGTTGCATTATTTACCTGTGAGGAGAAAATACAAAAACAGATTGTAAGAAACAGGACTAAAGTCAGTACACAAAGAACACAGAGACAGAGAGGTTTTACAGGCGTGAGTGCTAAAAAATCTGGTTCATGCGTTTTGGCAAAATAAAAAAAACATGCTCTAATTATCAGTTGAAAAATTATAAGACGCTAAAAATGAAAGTGATCCATCAAGCTCTCATCTTGTGTTTTCCTGCTGGATGTAAGATCTAATCCAGGCTGTTTGTAGAAGAACTGGATGATGACATCTGGTTCAACATGTAATGAAACAGAGCAAGTCTGGAAATCGGTTTAATGAAACCCAGAGTATATTGGAATTCCCCACAAGCCAAGCTGGTGGAGCTTCCTTGAGGCTTTAGCTGCAATTTCATCTGCCACATCGTCTAGACGGTTCTACATATTCCCAGACACCACAACCCTGAGGCTGTGACTTCACGAGCACTAAATTTAACCTCAGGAAGGTGGAGTCACTTTCATACATGCTTTTCTTATTGCATGTGACGCTCAGAGAGGCCAAGCGGCTTGTTGGTAGTTGGGAGGTGCCAGCGGAGTCTCAACATGGCCGCTGGCAACAGAAGCCATGTTAGTATTTCACCTCATGTTAATTAGCGTTAATAGCTTTCTGTCCCACAGGGCCCACGGAGGTCATTTAGCTTGAGGAAACAACTGGCCTCGACTCTCCCTTGATATATAGGTCTTGATATTGTTTGTGCATTACATGAATTATCTTAATTGTCCTATAGAATATCTTAATAGCCCTGTAGGGAGACTAAGCAAAAGTGGCAACGAGTGAGAGAATATGTGTCCTCAAGTTAGACATTTGAAAAGAGAAATAAACCCCGGCTGTTTGGGATAAACAAGCATGATTTTAAGTTACACTGTCAGGTCTTTGATATCTCACAAACTAAAATGTATATTTCAGGGATGTAGCATTATAGCGTTGAGCATGTGCTGTATGTTTTTCAAAGCAATCATTCAAAAGTTCAAAAAGACCCTTTAAAATAAACACGCACATATAGATCAAAGCAGAAAGACTTAAACCCAAAGGCATGCACATCTATATATCAAACACAGCACGACTCTGAGGGGATAATTCACTCCTGCATTGAAGGTACAAACACACAGCAATTATCATAACATAAGGTGCAATTTAATGTTAAATACAATTCATTTTTTTTCTCAAAAAAAAAAAAAACACATGCAACACATAAAACATGCAGAACAGTCACAGCGAGCAAACGTGCATTAAAGATTCAATGCTATGGTAGTGAATGGGTGGCTGGGGAAAAGAGTGCAGGTTACATCAAACCCAGTGTTTATGTTCTCATGGGAAGGAGGGGAAGGGATTAAGGACAGAAATGTGGTGGTGTGATAGTTAAAATAGGAAAGCACCTCAATTTTGCGTCCCTCTACGATAGTACCGTTTAGTTTCTCCCGTGCGCGGTCTGCATCTGCGCTCGTTTCAAAAGTTACAAAACCAAAACCCTGAGATGATGCGATCACAAGAGGATTCCCAATAAAGGATGGGGGGGTGGTTGAAGGTTCGAATGGATAACAAATAATGTAAGTGAGAAAAGAGGAAAGAGAAATAGAGAGAAAGGTCACAGTCAGCAGGGTTGCAATAGGACAAATTCTATTCATTAGTAGAAGGTGAAATTAGGAACTTTTAGGAGAGGGACGAGAGATTTAGAGACAGAAAAAGTTAGCATAGAACAGGATTATATTCAGCTTGAAACGCCACCTCTTAATATTGAAACATGTGGCATGCATGGATGACTGTATTATTGCATCTTGTATCTGTGCTGCCAAGCATATCTGAAAGCATTAAACTGCCTTTCTTCATAAATATAGAAATTTTCGATTGCCTGTAATTGATATAAACTAAAGTAAGAACATATATCCAAGGCCATACAGCAGCTCAGAGGGGCTGCGTTTAATGCACACAGCATGATCCTGCACTCTAGCTAGGAAGAGCCCTTTCCATCCCTGCACCCCCACCTCTTCTGTCAGCCGTGAGTTATGGCCAGCTGCAACCCAAACACCATATCCGGAATAGCTATTAGGTATGCACAGCAAACAAGAGTGTGGAACAAGCCCTGGTCTTTTAGTTCATACACACTTTGCAAGTAGGCCCTGGTAATTGCATTGGGAGGCCTGTTAGTATGATATGCATACATAGGATCTTCATTCATAGTGTCTGGCATAAATAAAAACCAGCCTGGGTGTCCTTGGGCCGCAGTGAGAGATTAAAACAGGAAAGTCAAAAAAGGAACTGGGCGTAAAATTAATCCTTTTGACATTTTGCGCTACAGTGTTCAACACAGCGGTTGTAGGTTTTCCTTTTATCACGGATTTAATTAGCTTATGCTGCTAGAGAGCTAAGCCACTGTGTTTTAAATAGCACAAACATATTTGCTCCAAAACCTAGCGAGTGGCAAAATTTTATGTTATGTCTGTGCAGGCTTTTCTTAAAGGAAGGTAACTTAATTATGCTGCCTTTTAAGACAACTCGTTTTGGCTAAACTCTACATTTTTGCAAGCGTTGCAGAAAATTGCTAAAATACGTTGCAGTATTACCATTATACACAGTGCTATCAGACAATGCTACAAAATGTTGATTATAAATAAATGTATATTTAATGCATAAATAAAAAATCAATACAATAAAAATATCAACAAAATATATTTATATAATATTTATATTACAGTAAAATATTTAAGTATAATTAAGAACACTTTGAATGTACCCATGACTTCTTTTCTTCAACTAATTGGGTATCAGCTTAGCAAAATGCTAACTAATCCGATCAGTCACAAATGGGGTTCCATTTATGTTAGGATGCTGCCTTAGAAGGCAGCTGCTCATAGTCAGTAGGCTACAAGGCAGTGCGCTAGGCTTGGGAATACCTCTGCTATCGAATGCAAATTTAAATGGCCTAGCAGAAAACAGGCTGTACATATAAAAGTGGCTTGTGAAGGCAACGCTTTGGTTCAGTAGCTACACTGTGACGGTTTGTTACCGCAGACCCGTTAAATTCACCCCTGCGCTCGTCACCTAGATGCAGGTGGGGAAACTCTTCTCAGCAAAATGTCACTTTCCTTTGAGACCAGCGGCGGCAGGCCTATCTAGAGGAATGGCTATATATAACCCGCTTTCCAGTGCAAGAGTGGAGACTTAAACAGCTGAATCTTATTACTGTAAGAAAGGTCTAAGTGAAGAATCACTACGCATTGGTCAGACATTCATTTTATTGAATTATAACTGGGCGAGTTGACTTCTACTCAGCTGAAACCACTCAGTTGTCTCTCCACACAGCTACCTTTCCAAAACGTGTCTCAGCTCGGTGTGTGAATGCGTGACGTTTGAGTCACTTTGCGACTGCTCTGTAAGAGCTGTAATTATTCGGTTCGTGAAGGGAGGAAGAAGACCTGTGGGGAAGAAGACAAGGTATAAAGTGACAAAGAACCACTCTTCCAGCTGACTTACCTTGGAGCCCCGCTCGTTAAAAATAATTTCCACATCCAAAATTTTCCCAAATTGCTGTGGAGAGAAAAAGAGATGGGTAGAAAAAAGGAGAAGACAGGAGAGAAGGAGAGAGAGACAGAGAGGAAAAGAGAAGGAGTAATTAGAACTCATCTCTTGTGCACTTTGTCAGGAAACTTGAGCACTTGATTGCAGAGGGAACTAAAATAGAAAGCCCACCGCTTTCACTGAAGCTACGATAGATGCAAGATCAACCTTCACAGGTCTCCTTGCCACGACAACCAAATTATACTGATGAGCATAACTGATCACTATTGCATTGTTATTTTTATTTAATTTTTTTTTATTTTTAAGTAATTGTGTTGCTTATTAAAAACCCTTTAACTAAATATGTTACATACTTGCATTTTATGGAAAGTGGTGCTACTTTATAGCTACTTTGCATTACTTTGCCTCAGTGTCAGCTGAAAAACTATCTCACTCTTTCAGGATAAAAGACTTGGCTTGCATATATTTTTTATGATTTGCTTTGAACAAGTGTTTTCCTCCAACATAGTTTGCATGCATTGACATATAGGCTGTAATACAAAAAGATGCGTTTCTAGACAATTTCAATAGATTGTGACACATTCTTTTGCACAACCACAAGAAATACAACAGCTGCTCTGAGGCAACGCCCATAATCTTTCATTTGTCTGCAAGAAAAATGAAATTTAACTAGATTGTACTAAGAAAACTGGATTTATTTACTTTTATTCTCAGTATTTTCCTCAGTATTTGCCAAAAATATCTCTGTGGAATAAAAGACAGTTTATTCACACTCTTTACATCACTTGAGTGTGACACAGAACTGTCTAGAACTACATTACCCATCATGCTCTTGTTAACTACAACTCCCACACTCCTTTGCTCCTGCTTCTCTCAACAGAGAGAGAGAAGACTTTTTTGATTATGTAACTGATATCTAAACATCACAATTGGTAAATGCTTATACTGATGGCCCACCAGCAACCCAAACATGCTAAATTGAGCCTAGGTCCAGTCAGGACTTCAGAACTCAAGTCCTGCGAATGAGCAGAACATATTGCTGATGGAAGCAAACTTCAAAAGATCACAGCAGCACCATCCTGCTGTGTATGCACCAGTGCTCTTAATGGCACGATATGGCTTGTTATTTTCTGTGGTGTTTTTGACTGATAAAAGCTGGCCAAAGCCACAGGAGAGGGTATTTCTGGCTTGACTTAACAGCAAACATCCTGACTCAATTAAAAAGGATAATTGGATATAGAGCAGCCATCATCACTGATGATAAACCATATATTTGTTTATTATCTCAATGACGAATACCATCCTCGTAATTACCTGTCACTTTGGTTATTATTTTCCAGCTATTTGCGCTTCATTCTGTGGTTTTATCTGATTGTCATTCTCACGGCCCTGAAATGCCCAATCTCTCATTTTTATTCCCTAATTAGCATTAACCATGAAACATTGACCACTCCCTCTAAGATAAGGCTTTGTCTGGAAGCTTCTTTCAAAGGCTGAATGCAGCATATGGATTTGCAGTCTGGCTGATGGCCAATGGAAGAAGCCCAAACTTTCTGCCAGACTTGGCCTTTGACTGAAAACGCCACATTCTCTGCATAGTGAAATATACCTGTGACCGTAAGGTGAAAGCAGGAGAGACTGAGGGCTGATTATGGATAATAAACACCACCCTCACTGCAAGTTACACAGAGCAATGCAACGTTAACCCTGTTTGCCTTATGCTAATCAGAATCCTTGGTTAGGGAACTCCAAAATAAGACCTTGAATCAAGCATCTTTATTTCAATAAATACACAAACATGCCAGAGCACGCCAAGGCAAGGTCACCGTTCCTTTAGCCGAAGGAGGAGACAGGTTTTTAAAGAAGTAATTTGGAACATTCAGTTCAAGCTTAAATAATTGCTAGGATGGAAGGGGAAGATGCAGACTCCAGGGTGCACCGCTATAAAAAGTGCCAGGAAGCATGACTGTTTATATGGAAGTCTGGGACGGCAATTAGAGCAAGTGCACAAAGTGGCATGTGTGATACAGGTTTTGTTTGCATTTCTGTCTTTTACTTTGGCGGTCGCCTGGGAGGAGTGACGGGCGGCCGGTGTTCCCTGGAGGGTTAACGGGGCTTAAGCATTCCATTTAATGCGGCCTGCTTTGGAGATCATTACGGAACACTGTGGAATGAAAGCAAAACCTTAAGTTCCCCTAATGGGCGGAATGAAAGCAGGTTTTAATTGCTGTCTAAAATGGCTGTATTATTTCATTAAAACTAATTACCCTGTCAAGCAGGCCGCATCGGCTTCATTTCAGCACAACAGGGGAGAAATGGGCCTTCCAGGCACCTACGGCTCAATGGGATTGATCGAGGGCCCGGGTCACTAATAAGGTTAAGAAGAGCCGCCTTTCATCCGCCCAGCTGTAGAGGAAACCCGAACAGACTGTATGTGTGCGTGTGTTTGCGATGAAGAGGCTTGGTGAGCCACGAGAGAAGCCCTAATCTAGCGCAACGCCTCCGTTTATTCTGGCCGGCTGCAGTTCCGCCTGTTCCCTCTTCTGCTTGATCCTCCATGCTCGTTTTCTAGCCCAATTCAAATTCCACAGCAGAACCCGAACAGCTGCTACTTGACACTATTCCCTCCATTTGTTCAAATTAAGACACTTTTTCCGCCAGAGCCAGCATCAAACGCAGGAATTTGCATCTCAGCGTGAACCCACTCACGACCGCAGACAATTCACTCTAAACAAAGTCTGCGGATGCTAATGGTTTTAACCCACCCTAATGGGCTTACGGTTCTGCTAAAATATTTCCCAGGATAGCCATCGTTATGCAGTTCCCACATGGAGCTAAAAACCACTCCCATTGCAAAGTAATGGCAGCCAGTCGCTACAGCCCTTATCTTCTCCATCGTCTATCTGCAGAGAGCTTTAATAAAAGTGCACATGAAATTAGGATCAATGGAAGATCTCTGTGAGAAACCGTCGCTGATTCACATAGTTGATGGGTTGGAAAAACCTTTCAGTGGCACCGTTTGAAGTGAGTCACCAAACACCTTCACTGTGAATACAGGAGAGTAGTTAAAAAAATGAGTCTGCAGCGTGACATTAAGACAGTCTTGTTTGGAGATCAAGCAGGTATTATTATAAACCCATTACAGAGGCCCTTTAGCTAACAGTAAAACCATATGGGGCCTGTGCTCTTGTTTAAGATTCTAGGTAAAACTAGGCATTCCTTTGGGTGATCAATTTCTTAGAAGATTCAAACTTATGAGGAAAAAACCAAGGGGAATAACAGTCTATTAATCTAGAAAAACAAGGTACCTGTTACTAAACTAACACTACTATAACTTTAATAACACAGGCTGTTTTCTCAGCACTAGGGACCATTTTTATGGCCAGGGTGGATATAAGAAGATGTGCTCTTTTGCTGCATGTATGTAATTGTAGGATTACTTCAGTCAGTGCAAGAGAGTATGATGGGAGAAGCTAAACGTTAGCACAATTTTGCAGCTTTCATGTAAAATCATCAAGGTGGTGCTTCAAAACCAATTTCATACACTAGCATTAAAGCTACATACTCATTTGTATAATTGCTTTGGATGTCTTTTCCTAATTATAAAATGAAGCTCAAATAAGGTTGGGCAATGAAGCTTTTTAATTGTCACTCTTTGTTTGACTATGGTGCACACCAGTGTACTCATATGAGAAGAAAAACTCATAAACCGCAGTCCTCATAATCAGCGATACTAAATTGAATTTTCATCTGGCTAAAGTGAGAAATCAGAAATAGTTTGGAGAACTGTCCTGAGTTACAAATACGAATGATTCATCAACGTCTGAAGCCTATCTAAAATCACATGATAGCACAGGCTCAAAACTGTATCTCAATCTTCAGTCACAAAGAGTGTGGGCCTCATTAAAAATACATGGGATGTAACACTGGATCTGCCTGTTTATCTTTGGAAAAATCACACCCAAATTGCATGTTGTCTGGTGTTTAAACAGCTGATTCACTCACTCATTCTTTAAAATAATTTTGAACAAAAATGTATATAAAAATGAGACGACTTTAAAGTTGATATGAAGTCAAAATTTACCCTATTTATTTTCTTTCAGCAAGCCACTGGTTTCATCAAATTAAACTGGTTGCAAATTGCACTTCACCTCAACTTTAAATAAAGTTGTTAAGACCATTTTTAGGAGTGGGGGAGCCAGTAAACCCAAAACAGTGAGTGCTTCTGGGAGTTTTGAACCATCGCTAGTATGAGATCTACCCCCTGTATGTTCCTGGCACTTTTGAATGTTTCTCACTTGTCTTTGGTCTCAGACTCCCTTTTCTCCAGTTTCTTGGGATTTCAGAGGGGCACAGCGCTTGTCCATCCCGTCTTCTCCCACAAGTCTATCTATGGCATGGGATAATTGCACCCCTGGGTCCCTAAGAGACTTCACAGCGAGAGTTACAGCAACAGTCTTTTCAGACAAACATACACACACTTGGTCACACATATGCCTGTTTTCGCATCGGAGCTGTCAGCCAACACAAACTTAATGAGGATAAACTCCCAGTTTTTAACCACAGTGAGGAGCGCTATTAATTATGTCTCCACTAGTGGGACCACTCCACAGCTCCCTGTTCATCACATCAGAGCTGGGTGGAACGGACAGACTCTCTTATGGAGAACAAAGAGCTTTGGGACTGATGTTCTCAAGACTCAGCACCCAGAGTCCTTCACCAGTTTAAGTGTTACTGTTTTCTATACTATGCCCTTAGTAAACATAGCCTCCGATTTTTAACAAGCTAAGACCAACAACAATGTTTTCCCCCTTCATACTCTGCCTGTAGCCTCCAGTAACAAGCTGCCAATGTTTAATGCCGTTCCATAGCTGGGTACTACTGTTAATTCAAAGGTTTTCTGGAGTTTAACTTTACGACTTGTTGAGACTTAGACAGATGAGCACAGCTGTGTGCAAAAGGACAGTTTAAAGAAAGCTCTGAGTCACTCATTAGTCATGTTTTCATCCAATGGGGAGTTTTTACATCTAATCACTGATCGAGGAGGAATAGATTCGGATACAATAGTACATAATGACCAACGATTACCATAGCTGTCACTGCACTAAGTGTAAAAATACTTTTTATTTAATATCCCTGTCTCAAACAACAAACATACTGATCCTTTGTGACAAACAAAGCCTTCAAACTATTGACTATAATGTGCATTTAAATCATTTCACACTTTAAACAAAAGATGTTTGAAGAGATAAACAATGACAGGTAGAACACACTGCTAAGGTGGTCAGACATTCTGCCCAAAACAAATAGATTTTTCTCAGCAAGAGAAAAAATTAGAGGAACATTGTCCATTGCAATGCATAACTTTGTTGGAGGAAAAAACAGGCTACAACTAACAGACTACGGATGCATAAAAGATAAACGTGCTTGCCGGACACTAAATGAAATTGATGATATCCACTTTCTGTGAGATACAACCTGCTACCATCTGGCTGAGGTGCGAAACTCACCCCAAACATTTGCCGAAGGTCTGGGTCACGGAAGCGGAAGGGAATGTTGGAGACGTGTAACCGTTTGGGCTGTTGCTTCTCCGAAGAATCTGAGGGCTGGAGCTGAAGCTGCTGGGAGACGTCTGTCTGCGCCACATCATCCGCTTGCTGCAAAAAAGTACAACCACAACTGTTAGTTCCCACCTGAACATCAGCACAGGCCGGGAAAACTGCAGTGGGTTACTGACATGATGGGCGAGAGGTGAAGGGGTGGGTGAAGGGGGGGGGGTGGTGGGAGATCAGGGCAGGCCGGTGGTGTATTACAAATTCCCTCCTCTTGGCCAACATTTGTATGTGACGACGGAGATTAAGGAAGCTGTCAGGAAGTGTAGATACAGATTTAAAGGGAAAAACTCTGATGCAGAGAGACTGGAGAATGCATTTACTGAGCAACTATAAAGACCTGAGGGAGAACGAGAGAGCGAGAGCAGGAGAGTCAGTGTAAAGACGCTGTGTTCATCTGTCCATCATGTGGAGGAAATGCCGGTGACACATTTGTGCTCAAGGATGGACTGTTGCCTGTGACAAACACATTCATCTCTCACCTCGCTAGACCTGATGCTGAAGTTCTCACTTCATTTCTCTGCCTGTCGTGTGAGAACACACATGACCTAATCTGACTAGTGACTCAACACACAGCCTGGCACACAATATTTTTATCCAAAAGTGTTTTAATAATTAAACTAAAAGAAAATAAACCAGGACAGGACAGGTGTGATTTATACTGTACGACTGAAACAAATGGGTTGCAAATGGGAAAAAAGACATAAAAATAGATTGTACTAACCTACAGTACAAATCTACAAAGAAATCTAGCATTTCAACCAAATATTATGGAATAATATAGAGTGATATTAAATTAAAATCAATAACTGTAAAAGAAAATATAATCTAACAAATTGCTCTTGAGGGAGAATCAGGTGAGGGTATAACTGAATTAATAATTAATCTAGATGTGATGCAAAGCCTGACAGATGTCTAAGACTCGCCTCCATTGAAGACATGTTTGTTTTTCAGCCATTGTGTGCAGACATGTTCAGTGAAGAAAAAAACCCAGTGAGTGCAGCACTCCAGCAGCAGACCTTCATGTACATAATGAATTAGAAGAACATGGGAGCGCAGATGAAGAGATGATGTCAGCTAAACTTCCCTCGGCTTAGCAGGATCAATGAGAGAGAAGTGCTGAAAGCAGCTACATTTGGCAGGACTATAGACTGCTGTATACTAGAGCACACTACAGCAGAGAGAGAGAGAGAGAGAGAGAGAGAGAGAGGGAGAGGAAGAGAGAGGGGGGAGGGAGGGAGAGAGAGGGAAAGAAAGAGATAGATAGAGGGATGAGGAAGAGAGAGAGAGACAGAGAGAGAGAGAGAGAGAGAGAGAGAGAGAGAGAAAAGGGAGAAAGAGAGGGGGGGAGTGAGAGAGGGAGAGAGGGAGAGAAGGAGACAGAAAGGAGGGTGGTGGTTTGAGGGCAATGTGGTGGTAGACTAAAAAGAAAGAAACAAAGACAGATCAAAACATAAGAAAAACAAGAGAATAAAGATAAAATGTGATATTGGCCTTAGAACCACTAATAAGACTAAGTTACTACAGATCTGAGAAGTACAAACAGCATGAGCTAAAATGTGAAGCGCGGTGAGATGGATTATTGGAATTTCTTAAGCCAACTTCCAAAAGCAAGACCCAAAAACAGAAAAAAAACCCCAGAAAAAACAGATTCAATTGTTTCTCCTAGACAACAAAATCATGGCAGGTGAATACACCATTTTGGTTAACACTCCAAAGTCTCCGAAGCTATTTCTCCTGAGAACATAATTAACAAATCTCACATACTGTATGTCTCCATAAGAGATTGAAAAGAACTTAACATCATAAACTGAGCTCAAATTTTGCAGTCAATATTATCAAGTCAATATTATTGAAGCGCCTAATATGAACTTAAACATTTCTCATCAAACATATGGAAAAACAGATTATATTAGCCAGACAGTCTATATTAATTACCTCAACTATTGTCTAATTTGTATCTGTTTCTGTTTCTCCCAAGCATCTGAGACAAAATTAAACTTAAATAGAACACTGACAACTCTGTCTGCTCTTCTGAGCTATGAAGCAACCTTTGAGCAATAAAGCATTTGTCTGGGGTAACGCCCAAAACAAGCATCAGTCACATGAACAGAAGACTGCAATGTGATGTCAGTCTCAGCAGCTGACTATGTAAACAAATCCAGACTTTTTGTCTGGACCTTTTGTCTACTTTTTGTGCGATTTTGCCACATAAAACAAACAAGGTAAATCTGAACTCAGACGACACAGACACACCTGACCAATCAAATCCTTTTTTGGGTTCCATGAATTCTGTGAGCCTCACAGAATCGATTTCTTGACCATTTTCGATAGTTTTCAGAACTTCTTTATATTAACAAATGTGTTTTTTTCATGTAAATATTTAATTACAATAAATGGGCTGGACAAATTCCCCCTCATTAGGCACAAAACACACCAGAGATATGAATCATACAAGACAGCAATACATCATGTGATGGGTAATGAAGATATAATGAGATATCTATCACTCCATCCCCTTTTTTTCTCTCTCACTCTGACAGAAAAAAAGAGGAAGTAAATGCAATTATGTAGACACAGCTAAGAACATAATACCAACTCAAATGCAAAAGATTTGGACCTGCAAGGCTTTCATTTACGCACTCATTACAGAGAGAAGGTGAAAAATGGCATGATAAAATATCAGCTGAAATGAGATTTTAAAGTTTAACTCGCAGAACAAAATCATTATTGCAGAGGACATACGTCTTTACAGGGGAAATTACACCAGTAACATGACAGAAGCATCTTTACAAAACTATGGGCCTCAGATTTTTCTTTTTTGTAATTAACAGACAAATATAATAAAGCAATTTATTGCAGAAACCAAATAGACAAGCATCCTCAGTTGCTGTGCTTATATAATAAGTTATTTCAAGAATCCAAAATAAAAATTATTCGTTTCGTTTACATTTTCTACACTGTGACTAGCTCCACCGTAGGCGATAAAAGACTAATTCATTAAAACAGAAGGAAAACTTAAACAAAAGTATAAAAATATTAATGTTAAAATGAGATGCTTCAAACAAACATGCATTGTTTGGGTATTGCCCCTCTAACCTAGACTCAATTCTGTGATTATACTTGTAAGTGATCATTTTCTTCCTTTTTATCTCTGTGTTTGGGCCACAGTCCAGCTCAGGGAGTCCGGTGTGGCTGATTGGAGCTCTGCAGGTTAAACACATCAGACATCCAGCCGAGAACCTCAAAGCACCTCACGCCACATCACAGAGCCAGACAGCAGCTGCCAGGAAGAAAGAAGGGCTAAAAAACTGCCCTGCACTGGGTGGCCAAATACAAATGATAACCTGCAGTATTACCTAGTTCTCTTCCATTTCCTATAGTGTGAAAGTGAAGGGTGGCCACACCTTTCAAGCACAGATTTTCACAGAGAACTTAATTTTCTACCTCTTTCTCACACAAGGCTATCTCCTGGCTTTATGTTGCTTGAAATAAAGTCCACAAGCCATATAGAATTACTTTATAATACTTTTAAGATGTTTTTTTTTGGGACAAAATGCCTCAGAGTCACTATCTGTCACTTTTTTGCAATGTAAACATTCAGTTAAACTTTGGAAAGAAAAATGTTAAGTAAACAGGTCAAATATTCCTTTAAATGTTTTTGTCCCATCCAAATGCCACATGGTCTAAAGCCATTCATTACAGCCTAATTTGGGAATCGTAAGTTTGAACTCTGCTACAGGTTATACAGTATAACAATCGCAAAACCTCTGATCCATTAAATTTAGAGGGTCAACAACTTCTGCTTTTTCCATCTGACAACTTCCTCATCTTCTCTAATGCACAGGCTTTCCCAATGGGCTCTCCAGGGTCTCTGTGAGAGTACCCAGTGTTTACCAGCACATTGGCACTATCAATCATCTGAGCTATGTAGACAGTCAAGCCCTGTTAAGATAAAGCACACGGGTCGGTTCTGGATCCACACAGCCTGTCGTCCTGCCCCTTGTGTATGCTGCCTGAGGTCGGCAAGTGGCGGAGGCCCGTAGCCCCTGCCTGATGGTGGTAGATGGAAAGCCAAGCAGATGGATGGGCAAGCGGAGGTGCAATTACCCCCTAGTGCCCCCGCTCCCTGGGCTGCACCTCTTCTCGCTCCCCCATCCTCATCCATCACGCTGATGCCATCGGTCATTCACATGCTCTGTCTGCAGTCGCTCTGTAGAGAGCCGCGCTATCTATCATGTCTAACAGGTGAGTGGTGCAACAGTGCAGGCGCGCCCATTACCGAGCGGCAGAGCGTGGCCTTTGAGAGCCTCCACTTCCTTGCTGTGCCCAACCAAGTGCTGAAAACTGGAGAGAAGGGTGAAGGCTTTGATTTGCTTACTTTATGGGAAAGTGCATAGACTAGGTGCTCACAGATGTTAGTCATAACGCAGCAACACAAAGAAACGGACAGTGACAATAATGAAGAAAAATCACAGGGCTACTGTACATTTATCATGCGCTTCACGGTTTGCTTAATAAGAGGACAACGCTTCTTTGATATAAAAGTGCTTTGTAAAACACACAGACTACCACACACTCTCAGCAGAATGATATAATCTCTCTAGCTTTACACAGGGCACCCCCCCATGCTCTTGAGTGTGGAGGGTTGGAGAGCTCTTGTCTGGAGAAGTTGACACCAGGCCAGACAAGGGAGAGAAGAGGTAAGCGCTCAAGACTCCACACTCCAGGTTTGGATCTAATTAACTCATCGCCACCGCTAAGCAGCCATCTACAGGGGGTTCGTCTGCGCAATTTGCCTTTTAATTTGTGTTAATTGCATGTTAATTATATTGCAGCTAGCACGGGCTGCATCTGTCTCTTTTAGAGACAAGGTTTCAGAGGGCTTTTGCTCTCCTAAGTTCCACAAACGAGGTGAAAAGTAATTAAAAGTGTTATGTTTTGGAGACAGAGGAAAACTCCTTGCTCACTTGGGTTTCCAGGTCGTTCTCCTAAAGATGTTGCAAGATGTTTAGGCCAAGGATGAGATGTTCTTCCTGGCCGTGGCAGAAGTGTTCATGTAGACCAGTAGACACAATGGCTATGAACCTCCCTCTTGCACCTCATTTTCCCAGGATGGGCATGGAGAAGAGCTGTGTATCCTGCATTAGGGTTTCAAAGCACATTCTGATTGTGGATCCTGCCAAAAAAGCTTAGCAAATCCATATGAGAGGATTTTATGGTCAGCTAAGAAAAGCTCCCCAAATTAACCCTAAGTAGGTATATTACCCTCACTAAAGGTTTATGACACCCATTTACCACAATTGAAGTCTGAATCGTTACATAACATTTTATCCATTTGCCACTGTCCGGGATTAATTAAGACAAATGATGTAGTGAATGACATGCACAGTCCATTTATGGGTGTGATGTAATCTGTCCAGTACATTACCACAAAACATGCATCTTATTGAGTTAGCAATTACAACTAGTTGCTCCTACACACAACTCTAAAACAAACCTGTGCAAACACGAGCATGTTAGCATGGTCACAAACCAAAGACTTAACACACATTAAGCTGGATCTTTTATACTCATTTGTGTTTTCTTAAAACTTCCTGAATACTGAATTATACGCAATCATGAAGCTGAGCTTTCCTGCAAAGCGCTTCCTGTTTCAGACCCTCTCTGCTCCCCACGTTCCTCAAAGAATGAAGCAGCCAAGCAGCACCAAGAAATAATTGCCTGAACATTATCATACACAACCACCTTGGGCCTTACTGTACGTTTCAGCCCTCTTCCTCACCTTAACATCACAGAAGGCCCATGTTTGCATACATTTGTGCGTGCTTGTGTTTGTATATGCGGCTGGGTGGGGAGCGAGTCCTGTTAAGTCCTTCCTCTAGCTACACTCATTCAATGTTATCTGCAAATCACTTTTAAAGTGCTCAACTCAGCACTTCCCCCTTCAGAATGCCCCTACAACCACATAATTGAAACTATCTGATTGGAAAGCTGCCAAGCAGGTAGATTACATCCGATTAGGGCCAACCAGCGCTTCACTTAAAGGGATTAGCTTGAGCTGCTTTATATATTTTTGTTCTTCTACATTCCTGCTATACTTCCCTCTGATTCCATCATCCCTCCGTCCAACTGAGACAGGAATACAAATTCTGTCTGTCACCTGTCATCCGGAAAGACGACACTGGCCTTTCACTGTTGTGCAAAGCTCCAATTAATTAGACAGTGATGGTAATTTGACTCACAAGTTTAGGTGGGAACAAAGAGTGAGCGTTTATACCTGGAATACTATTAAGTGAGGCGCTGTAAAAACTACTCAGGGAAGCCGGCCAAGAGTAAGTGCAGGAAATAACGGTGTTCCCTTAATAATACAACATCACGCTCCTTTGAACAGTATGGGTGTGCTTAAGTAAGTTGCAAATCACAGTTTAGACAATTCTGCACAAGGTAATATGACAGCCCAGCTTAGCAGCCGTAGTGGAAAACTGTTAGCACATACCCTAAAGAGAGGTAAGTAGTCTTTTATAGCTGAGTTTCAAAGCATCTACAGTCTGTGCTGTTGTGATCTGACGTGATCTGATATGTGATCTGATGTGATTACCGTCCACTCTCTGAGGTGTAGTGTTCTTTCTTTGCTAATGATCCTCCGCAGGGAGAAAGAAAAGAGGCAGAAAGAGAGAATTTCCCCTGTGGGTTCAGCCAGACTGACAGTTTAAGTACATCCTCCAATCGAGGCGCAGATTACCCCCAGCCAGAACTCAGGTGTCTGTACAGGGCCTGTCAGCATTGCTTTCCTGCTATCTGCTGAGTGTGGGATTATTTCTGCTTCCTTTAAGCCACACCACCTCTGAGCTTTACACACATCCCAATCAGAAAAAGACAATGTTTTCATCAAGGCCATTTCTTCAGTTCTCTCTGAATTTAAGGCTTTTTGAAATTAAGATGTTTTTTGATCCTTATATTCTCTTTCCTATCCTTCTCTTTTCTCGCTGCATCTCATTTACATCCCTCAGTCACTATGACATGAATTCAACAAATTCAACATTTAAAAGTGTCTTTTCAGCCACTATATATTGGGACGCTGATGATTCAAACACGTATCACATAGAAATAAGGTAATGCATTCAAATTAATCTGGTATTTAAAAACAAATTTGATATCACATAACAAACACAACAGCCAAAATCCTTTTGCCTTAGACTTTACTTTGTTTCACAAGCATCTTAGCTGTGGCTGTTTAAAACTACAAAGTAGTAAAAACTACACACTGCAACAAGCTAACATGCATTCTGGAAAACCAGCAAACTGGTGCATTTTTCTGAGCTTACTGCTGTACTCTGAAGCAGTGGATGGAAACAGACACCATCTTCCATCAATGTTAGGAGCTTTCATGTGAGGTTGGCTGAACTTTGAGTTTCAGGCCATAGAAACCTCATCCAGGCCTTGTAAAGGTCCCAAACAAGCTCTTTAAATAAAATCTAATGACCCTCTGGGATTTATGTCTCTATTGTTTGTGTTTCTTCCAAAAGAATGTGTGTATGTGTTAATCAAAGTCTTACATCCATAAAGGAGAGAGCAAATAGAAAATTTACCCATGGGACTGGGTCTACGCATACAGACGCATACAGACCCTCAGAGTTCTTTTATTTTATCATGTGCTTGTCATATGCTCAGATACAGCACTTGGGCAGCACTCGTTAAGTGGCCCATTGAGACGTTTGTGATATTGTTAGCCATGGTAAATGGCTCCATGGGGTTTGAGATATGAAGCCATGTGTTAGCCGTGGATTAAAGCAGGATAAAATGGACTGACTGGCGTAGTGAGAGTAAAAGCAGAACTCTTTAAATGGAGAATGATGTTACAGTCTTTAAATGTGTCTTTTTTCATCCTCTGCTTTCATCTTTACTTGTGCTAGCGTCATAGAACTCATCTTTTCATTTCTAACTCTTCTATTTCCTTCCTCCATTCTTCTTTATCTTTGTCTGAATACAAAAACAGCAAAAATGTAAATTTCAAATTTGTGGCTTTTAGCCCTTGTGTGTTAATTCTGGAATCTACGCAAATCCCTCTACGTAACAGACTGCTCATAAAAGTTGACAAAACTTACTTTACCTCGATATATGCAATAAAATCTTTTTCCTCTGACAAAAATAGTGATCACTGACAGTACATTGCACCACAGATTTTAACCAATCAAAATTTAACTCCTCCGCTACCACCCAAAATCAGCTCGCAAATCGTGGCTGTGTAAAACAAAAACAAAAGATTACTGACCAAACAAAACTGTGTGAAATCAGGGTGTGACAGGCTGAGACAGGTGAAGGAGATGAAAGCTTAAAAATGGGCCACACTAGCTTAAACTGGTACAGTATAGACTGGATAAGACTGGTTAATTCAGATTGGTTTGTAATACTCACTGGCAAGCTGCTAGTTCCTGTGAGGGAAGGCGTGTTGCTGTCATTACCAGGTGCCTCGCTGTGGGTCTGTGTGGGTGTGTAGATAGTAAGGGCTGCTGCGTGCTCCGGGACCGGGCTGGGCCCTGTGTAGTCCTGCCCAGGGTGGGTGTATTCCCCAGGCAACCCGTTCTGAGGTGGAGGGGGAGGGTACTGAGCAGGGGCGTACGGCTGAGCCATTGCTTCTGGTGGAGCTGGGGCCTCCTGGTTACCCTTTAAACAAAGAGAGAAAAGAGAGAGAGATTTACTGTACTGCATCATTTTACTGCTAGTCATCTCATGCTAATCCGGTCTCCTTGGCTTTTTAAGCTCGAAAATAATGCCCAACGTGAGGTGTTACAAGAGCGATCATAGCCCGTCTATCTGCACCATGATAGCGCATGATTGGAGAGAAATGAGACCTAATCCACGATAATGGCGGAACAACGTTCAGGAGCTCTCCACTTTGTACCCGACAATCTGATAGTAAAAGATGCACACCTCCGTGTCCTGTGATAAGCCTCAGATATTAACACCACTGATAGAGATGAAACCCAAGTGCTGATACAGATCCCGGTTCCTGAGGTTTTTGCACTGGAGAGCAACCGTGCACACTTATTAGCGAGCTATTGCCAACACTTCACCTTAACAACAACAAGAAATCTATCATTATTCACTTACCCTGTATGCTGCTAATTGTGTGTGGAAATCCTCATTCACACACTTGTTTTCAGTACAACAATTCTGACTATTGTGCATAAAGCTCAAAAACAAAACAAGAGAGTGCGAAAATATCAAAGCGATCATTTTCCTCTGAGTGACACTAACGCATGATTTTTCTTTGTCTTATCATAGCGAGACAGCAGCCTGTGGGACTAGTGGGGCCCGGCTGGTGAATGGCTTTGTCTGGCCCCTATCATATCAGTTCTCAGAGAACATTAGAGGACTGCTTGATCATTACAAGGCAACAAACTTACTTTATAGAGCATCGCTCGATAGATTTGCAGCCCGAGCGACAGGGTTCTAAATTGCTCTCTTGGCAAGCAGCATGTGTGAGATCAATTAACTGATAAATTTTTGATTATAACCTTTGATTTAAATTACAGGTTTCTAATACTAGCTGCTGTTTCCCCTCTTCGTGGCCCCTCGTCTTTTCTACCTCATACTCACCTCCCTCTGTTTCACTTATTCTGTCTCACTCGTGCACTTTCTCTCTGTATCTGTGCTGGAATTAAATGAGTGTCTACCCCCTCATTTAGGTCTCTGTGTGAAGAGCTGTCTTTCTTTCACTCTGTGTATCAGCATGTAAATGAATGTGCTTTTTCTTTCTTCTTCTTCATTTCTCTCCATTGAAGAGGATGCAAATGAGATTCTTTTCTCTGTTGCTTTCCCATTCGTTTTGAATCACCGAAGAACACGATGTTTTCTAATCTTATCAGCGAACATTAGCATGTGGCAGGGTGTCATTTTTCTCTCTTTCTCTGACAGGTGTCATCATTTGTGCGGGTGGAGATCGGCCTAGGAAGCATTCTTGCACCAAGTCTTCACAAAATCGCCTGATGAGTGCAGTTTTCTGTCCTGTGCTAACAGATATCCTGCTGAAACAGGAAGCTGGGCAGGACGTATTGAAGAAATCATCTCTTAAAAAAGCATGATTTGTTATTTGCCAGTTGATAAGGTGATATAAACAATGAGGTAAACACATGGATATTATTTTTACATAAACTTCATAAAACAAGAATAAATCCATAAATCATTCAATCGAATTACATTGTAAAACTATTTTTGTTTCTTACTATTTATGTTTACATGTCCAAGCAACACACGAATGGTCACCTAAAGTTATAAATCAATTTTGTTAATGTTGTTTGTAAAAAAATATGGAAAGAGAAGCTCAGAAACAAAATGTATCACACAAGAAAAGCTGTGCTTTGTATATTACAATTAGTTCACACAAACACACATTCAATTACAGCACCATCACTATTCCTGTCTGCTTAAATGGAAGACCGATATCATAAAAATCATTTGCCAAGGTTACAATAAAACAACATATTTCCAACCAGCAAATAAATCAACCCTCATAAACATTGTTTCTGAAGCTGAAATTGTGCTATAAAAACTATTTTCCAATTTGCTACTGTGTGTACAATGGTTGACAGATAGGCTGAGTGCTATTTGTAATAGTTTAGCTCAGTTTTTGATTACCTTAAAGGTTAATTTTTCCGATACTTAGGCATGCACTATATCTGCACTATATCTAACATGTATCTTTGGATGATCTCAAGGCTAGAAGCCAAGCCACAAAACAGTTTTGATTTCATAGTGTTTATGCGCAAGATAGTGTTTTATTGGTACTGCAGATGATCAGATGGCTTATTATGGGGAGTGTTTGTGTGTGTTGTAAGATGACAAGTACTGTGTATGTGTGTTGTTGTGCGAGGGCTAATCTCCCAGGTAGTGTACTGTCTGTGTGCACGTGTTTGTAGTAACAGATGACCTGGCTAATCTCAGCGGTAAAACACCGGTGTGTGTGTATGTGTTGAGAGTGTGTATGTTTTGACAGATGAGGGCTACTCTGGGGCAGAATGCTACTGTCAGCACAGGTGCAATTGGGTCATCAGTACAAAGTATAGGAGTGTGTTTCTGTAAATGTGTGTTTGTGTACTGTATGTGTCTAAATTTCACTACATAAAAGCAGGCTGCCCCAGGGACTCATAGCAAGGTATTAATCTCATACAAATTTAGGACCTTGGAATTTGACCCTTTCCAAAAAGCTCATGGCAAAAGGAGGCAATAACAAATTTGTTTAACGAAAATGTGGCTAATAGGATTTTTTCTGCTAACTCTACACACTTGCTCTGCTTGCTCCTTAATTAATCAAATTCTGATGAGCTTAACAACACCAGGTACCTCTGGTCACAAATGACTTCTTGTTTGAAATCACACTTAACAAGTATTAGGTGCGTACAATGAAAACCTTTTCCACAATAACTGCAAACATAATTCATCACACAGCTGGACATGATGAGGCGTCAAAATGCAGCAATAATGGCTGAGAGAGGCCTTGTTCTCATTAAGCGATAATGTGCAATGCAAAACAATCAGAGAATGTTGGTGTCAGAGCTGCAGTGCAGTGAATGGTGCCTAGGGCACTATCTAGGAATCTCTGCTATTTGACACTTTTCTACTGTTGCTACACACCACCTAACTGCCCAACCCTACAGTAGTGGCTGTGACAAACACACTCAGGTTAGAGTCTGCCCCCCTCAACGTTACTGTGTCTTGTCCCATTGTCCTATACAATATTACAAGCTAAGGTATAAACTAAAAACGCCCCCCACACACACACGTATGTATTTATATGCACATGTATATCTATATATATCTGTACACACACACACACACACACACACACACGTGTGTGTGTTTACGTATATAATTTAAGAGAAAGAGAATCTCAGCAGAATGTTGTCTCCAGTCTCTGCTTTTCATCCAGTATCCATTACAGAGTGCCTATGAAGACACAGGAAACACAGAACCTTTCTTTCCCATTTCTGCTTGATTGTTATTAACCTTTTTTCACTGACTAAGCAGCATCAGGCAGCCTTGGCCGTGGAGGGCCGCAGTTTAATAGAAGCAGGGAGAAATGTATTAATGTAAATGTAGTGGAAACAATGAGAGGCCTGGCCATTGACATGTTGGCAAACAAATGAGGCCGTCCTCTCAATTAGAGTCAATGCTCCATTATCCAAATGAAAAATGCACTCGTCCGTGGCCGAACGTGCGATGGACAGGCGTGGAGAGCAAGATGGAGAGCAGAAGAAAGCTGGGATATTTTTATTACATTACAGTTCTGTCTGTTTGCAGACCTTACAAACGTCTTAGGTTTTTGTGCTCTGACACGATTCTTTGTTCTGAATAACCACAAACAGAGACCGTGATGCAACAAGATAGTGATGTACAGTTCAGTTTTGATGAAACATGTACAGTTATATACACAAACACACACGCAACTCCAGTTGCATAAGGTGCTGAACTCAAGTTTTGACAAGCGCAGGCGCTCGATTGATTTGATGTGCAAGCGTCTCTCTCTGTCTGGGTGTTGGTCTATCTTCCTCTCATCACGTTCCTTCATCTACCTCATTTCTTCTCACTTACTCGTCTCCTCTCTCATGTTGCACCACCCAAGCTGTGTCAGACAATGAAAAACTAAGGGAGTCGTGGCCTGGGGTGGATATTGTAATTCACTAAAACATTAAGCAGTATTGATGCAGCCCCCCATCTCAAAGCGCCAGTGGGGGTGAGGGCTGTCCAGCGGTCTGAAAAACAGTGGAACAGCCTGACAAGGAGGGCTGGTCTCTACAGTTTCTTAGGGGCGTGGGCAAAAAGTAATGCGGTGGGATTCGTGCTAGGTACTTGCGTGCCCATAAAGTCTGTCTTTGCCTGAAATCATTGTATTATTGCAGTGCACGATGATTCTGCGCTATGAAATATTCAGCGAGGTAAATGGACGAGTGAGCCACATTTCTGAAGATAAGATGAAGGACAGAGTGCAGTTACCTGTGCATCTGCTGTGCTATGAGCCTCCTGAAACATTCAGTAATCCAGCCTCACATCTCAACAGCTTTTTTTCCAGCCCTCGCACCTGCAAACTTCATAACAAGCAATGCATAATAATGCATAATGTCTCTCTGTCTCACACCTGCGCTAAAGGTGTCTCTAAGCCCTCTGTCTCTAAACCCGGCTGACCCGTGTTTTCCTGTTTTCGCCGCATGCATTAGTTTTTTCAAAAGGTTAAGCGAAAATGACCTGAGAGAGCTGATGCCCGATTAGTTTCCATTAGATCTGCCTGCGGTCATTGAGAGCTTGAGTGATGACCCGAGCGCGTACCGTACTTTACCACAGACGCCAAGTGGATGTGCGGTAAAACCAAACCTTTGGGAACGTCCGTCATCGCGGCGGTCAGAGAGTGACCACTACATGATGTGAGGTTACGGAGAGATGAGAGGGAGAGATAAGAGAGGAAAGTTGTGGTGAAATGTTTGAAGTCATCTGGCTTGGACTGTTGAAAGAGTTCTTTAGAACCCCGGTGCCGTGCACTACAGCAGTACAGAGAGAAGCTCAGCACCGCCGACAGCTCTCATGTTGCACTGGCTGAAGGGGAAAAAACAGAAAGTTGCAGTAACTTCAGTCATAAAAGGCCTGATCTGACCTGTGCCGCTTCACACACTTAATCTATTTGCAGTGCACACGCTGCATCAGAAATGCACCAACCTGATACCTGCATCTTAAACTGGTATGAAAACTGTTTTTATATTGAACTATTTGTTTACCACAAATTTAAGGTCTTTAAAAAATTGTTTCTGCACTTTTGTAACAGAAACTGCAGACTTGGAGTACCATTTAGCAGTAAAAAGTGACTTTCATTTGTTACATATTACATGATAGAATATTGACATAAAATACTTTTATGTTGATTTTCACTGTACTGTAATTTTACTTTATAAAATTCTAAATAAATATATAAAAAGGCCTGCATCATCAGAAGTTCAGTTATTGGAATCACTATGAAACATGAAAAATATTGATTGGTGCATCCCAACACTCCATAATAATCCAAATTATAATTCCATTAAATCTGTGTTATCAATAACTCTAACTTGTGTTTAGAAAACAGGGGTCACTGTTATTAAAAGTGTCAAACCACACAAGAAATACATTTAGTCTTCATATACAGGAAAATAAACTATAAGCTTCAAATAAGCCAAAACAAACTGTTCATCCTTCATCTAACACAGATAGATTTCGAGTCAATCAGTCTTAGCTAACCAGGGAACAACGCAGGGCCACAGAGTGGAGAAAAATCACTCGTGCTGCGGTTTTGTTTTTGATAAACTTCAATCAGAAATTGATATTTAATACAGCTCTCCACTGCGGCAGCATTTATTTAATCAGTGCCCTTTCCACATCATTCTGTAGAATGAGACTCCGATAGCTTATAAATGTGAAAGACAGAAGAGAGAGAGAGTGTGGGCGAGATAGCTTAAAGAAGAGAGGGGAGATCTCTGTCAATAAGACCGAAGCCATGCCACACTAAAAAAACATCCCTCGATCCTTGTCGTCAAATTGCGCTAGTAAATGATTTCTGCAATGAGCTAAATGGTATTATCTGCCCCCCCAATCCTTATTCCTTCCCCCTCCGCCAGCCTTTGAGACCCAGCCAATGCTCGCTAAATGAATTTATTTCTTTCCCAATAGGAAGAGTGAGTGGGCCATCCTAGTCATTCAAGCCAAGATTTAACCCTTACCAGTGGGGCCACAAACAGCTACCCCTAAGGCTGCAAGATGGATGGAGCCCAAGATTGCAAAGAACTCAAAGCCTTTCATCAATTTTAAAGGGAGGCTTTATGCGATTTTTTGATCAATGCTCTTGGCAAACACTTAAGAAAGCTCGACACAAACATGGAAAGGAATATAATCCTCAGTGGAGCAGATCACGGCTGTGCTGAGCTCTGGTTGAAGTTTGAGATGTTTTGTGAGTGAATTCGACAGGCGTGTAAGTGACTGTCACAGGACCAGCAGGGATAGAAAACCGGCTACATCAAGAACTACATTAACCTGACTACGTAAAAGATTTTTGATATTTTTATAGAAATTTATAAAGCTCACACGCCAATGCACAAACACACCTCACGTGCCCACATCTGTGTCATTGATTTTATTGTAACGGAAAATGCTGAGAATTACAGGAACGTGCCGTAATTATGCGTGGCACAGTAAAGCGCCGGGCTGTTTTTTTACATGTAAATTACAGCAGGACATTTGGCTGATGTGTTTTTTCTCATTGGTCCAGAATCATTATCCACTTAATGATATGTTAAAGATCAAATGTGTTAATTCATCAAATATATTCTAAACTTGTTTTCTGTGTGTATGTGTGTACTGATAAATTAACATCAGGCAAGGTGTAACCCATGTAAAAAGATTACAGATGTTATGATACGCACACACACACACACACACACACACACACACACACACACACACTAAACTAAACAAATTTTTAGTTAAAACAAAAACCCAAACCTCACAGAAAACTCTTGACATTCTGACACACATACACTCTGTTTGTACACACATACAAACAGAGTGTGTATATACACACACACACACACACACACACACACGCACACACACACACACACACACACACACACACACACACATATATATATATATATATATATATAGACACACACATACATATATGTAAATATATATACTTTGCATTGTATACTTTTTTCTATTTCTAGCATCTTGATGCTATGGCAAATATCGTATGTTAAACATTGTATGTAAAAAACGGCCCAATAAAGTAGTTAGAAATTAAAATTGAGTGAAGGGTGAATCTGGGCTGGTCGAGGCAGCTCATATCGATCCTTCCTCAGCGGAGCGCTTCCACAGCCGCGGGCCTCATGCCACGCCTCTAGTCTGATTACTGAGAAGCACTCTGCTGGTGCAAATTGGATTGAAAAACCCCTCCCAAGCGTACTTAGGAAATCATTTCCAAGGCTGGGCTCTCACGCTAGCCAAGCACAGGTCCTTCCCGGGGCTCGGAGTGCTTTGGGCAGGGACCTGAGAGGCAGCATTACTGTGTGTGTTGTTTGTTTGGGTACGACTGGGATCTCCCTCCGGAACAGAGACGTAATCTGTTCTAATATATGAGTCATAGGGTCCATTTCTTCCCCTCAGCCATCATGCCAATGCATTAATTCTGTTTTCCACTACACACTCTTCCCACTCACACTCCTTACAGTGTGTGTGTGTGTGTGTGTGAATTCAAGTGTAAGGATGAGAATGAAAGCTGCTGTGGTGTTAAGTTGTAACCCTATAACAGCTGGTTTTATGTAGTGCTGTGAGATCTGTGTGTGTGTGTGTGTCTGCATACTTATCGATACTTTATGAACAAATGAGCTACATGCTATTGTTTAGCATGTAGCACATAACACAAAACTTGTTCTCTGGTAAAAGCAGTGTGTGATACCTAGTAAAAATAACAGTGCTGAAGTGTAGAGGCCAAAATATCAAGAGAAGAGATGAGAAAAGGTGACTGAGAAAACTGGTTCCCCTAAACAACACTGTGTCTTAGCCATGTGTCCCAAGCAAAAGTTCTGATGTTTAAAGATTAAGTTTTCAGTTCTGTTTAGGTATCAATTTGGTCTCAGATATTTCTTTTAAAATTTACTGAGCATAGGAACAAATTGTCCCATACAGTTAGAGCGCAGAGCAAAAAATAAATAGCGCAGCTCAGATAATATGGACTTGGTAGACTTTGATGAGAAATGTGTGAGGTCAGAATTTGGTATCTTCTGAAATCGTTTATGACAGTGTTGATATCTTTTGAAAAGCTTGGAGACACATGAGAGATTACTGGGGCCTTTTTTTCTCTGGAGAAAAAGTCACCATTTGCTCTCCACTTATCTCATTGCTGTCTAGAAGGAAAAAAATGGAGATATTAAACAGATCTCATTTATGATTTTTCTTTCCTATGGAACGTCATGACAAGTTTCCAACATCATTTTTCCATCTGCATGGACTCCCAAAATGCCGCACGGGGCGACACAGCCCATCAGAACATATTTGAGGGTTAATATACAGCAGGATTCTGGACCAATGAGATTACACTGTGGGCGGGGCTACTCAGCACAATGAAGCCTCTGTCAGCGTCTTGTTGTGACTGGTTATTAAAAGAGAATTTGAACATGGAAAAGACAGACATTATTGTTTGATGATATCACGTAACATCAGCTTAGGACATGGTGCATTGACGAGGGACGCCAACTTGCAGACGCCTACATGTGCAGACATGCAGGCGTGTACAAATGCATACATTAACACAGCCAGATACACATTACACACACACACACTCTTATAGATCCTCTGTGAACTATGAAGCTCTGGTCTGGTGTCTACATCTACAGAACATCTTAGATATTCAGACATTCAAGATTAAAGACAGCTCTCTTTCTCTCTCGCTTTCTCTCTCCATCCCTGTAGGTACACTGTAAAGATGTTCCACTGCACCCACAGGACCTAAGCACATGTCTCTATGCCCCCTGAAGCTCCCAGTCAAAGACTAACCCTGGGAAAGGGAGGGCACTTCAAAAGGAGTAAACAACTATTTCTCATATATTCCTCCCTTGGAGCTAGTTTGAATCATAATATATAAATAAGCATTTTTTTTTACATTCTTTGAAGTTCAACAAGAGCAAAAAGTGCACGATAATAAATCAAAAGAAGTACAAAATGGTTTTGTGTTAATCAGGAAGAAGGTTCCAGAGGTTTAAAAAGCAAAGAAACACCCATCTTTCTCCTGACGGTGCCTAATGCACATAAGCGCACACACTTCATCTAGAACATGTGGCGTAAACAGGAAGTGGATTCTCTTTTGCTGTGGTTAATATTGATGGTTATCTCCAGACTTCAGACGGAAAGAGACACAGCGGGACGATTTTCCCCAAAACACAGCAGACATTTAGTCAGTAAACAAAAATATTGGCGGTCTAGTAGGATCCATTTTAATTAGACAAATCTCACCATTTCCATTGCTCTCTGCTTTTACTTTCTTTTTTCCTGGTCCCTCGTTCAAACGTTCAAGCTCCCGCTAATCGCTAACTCACGGGGCCGTTCGCTCCCTCTGCCCACTGCTCAGAAAAACAAACTCATTTAAAAGGCTTGAAAATGTGTTCTTATCTCTAATAAAACAGAGAAAACAAATGTCCAATGAAAGTCACTAATACACAGGGAATGAGAGAGAAAAGAAAAAAAGTTCTGTGGTAGAAGACAAACAACTGGATGACATCATAGTTTAGGGATCAATTGCATTCCGCTGAGGTTGCCTTTAAAGGGATAGCACACCCCAAATGTGTGAGGGTGAAAGTTTACCTCATTTTTAACACAACACAACTTCTTTACAGTGGAACGCGTAAGCAGATGTTTAGCAAAACTGAAGGAAATGGGAAAAAAACAGGGACAGCAGAGAAGAGAAATGAGACTGTAGGACCCATCAGTATGTCTATATCTGTCATCTTGACATGGTTATAATTCCACCCATAATTTCACCCTGTCAGAACTGTCACCACGGCTGTTTCATATGATGTTAAACATATAGTTGCACATGCACGTTTCAGCACACTGGCTCAAGTCTCAAGTCCAGCTTTTCAATTTCTCTCTCTTTTCCTCTATCTGACCTACCTAGACCCAATCTGAGCTGTCTCATAATACCGCTGTAATACGTTTTGTCCCCTGACAACAGTTTTTAATAACTTTTATTAATTAGGGCTGTCCTATGGCCTGTCAACTGGAATATTATTTTATTCAGGGACCATTAAGCTGTCGTGTTACCCCCACAAAGTATGAAAAAGAAAGATATCTGCTTTAGTGAATGACGTCAACACGCATCGCTTATGAAGTAATGGCAAACGCCAATACATGTAATATGTAAATGTACACACACAGGCACTTATACAGTTTGCATCACATTAGACATGCATGTTAATTTTATTCCTTTTATGAATCAGTTCCAATTCGAAATTTGATTAAAGTAATTAAAACGTTCAAAACTGTTGTAAAAAGCAGATAAACGCACATCTATATAAACGTGCAAGTTTATACATTACTTGGCAACCGCAGAACCTACAGTTAGGCTAATGAACTTCATTACTTGGCAGAAAAACTGTTTATTCTGATGAGTGCTGGTAATAAATTTAACAATAAATTTAAACATTGGTGCATTTTGTCAGATTGCTGCGATTGTTTTTCAAAAGCGATGAAAGCAAAGAAATGATTTCAACAGTGTTTCTTACAGTGGCTAAAGGTGAATCAGGGACTCAACTTCACACCCTATCGCAAACTTTCCTTACCCATGAGAGAATCTCTCCAACCCACAGCCTCTAGTGATTTATTGCCTTTGCATGCATCATAACAGTACGGGTTTATAATTAAAGAACTAAGAAACGTTCTCTAATGTGCCCACCATCACATTTCAGGCATTATCCTCTAATGAACTGAACTCTTCCTGCTAAGGATCCAGCATGCTGCCGGTGTAATCACAGTGAGCCCCCAGCCTGTGTGTTTGTTCCTCTGGCTGATTTAAATTTCTCACAGCGCTCATCGGTGCAATGTTTGAGTAACTCTGTAATTGAACTGTAGAACAAGAAAACACATCTTCTGCAACAAGGAGGGATTTAACACGATGCCTCGAGTCTTCCTCACCTCCACTCTGACTTATCAGACGCTGTTCTGCTCTACAAGAAATCGCTCGCAATAAGGAGATTTGCAGGTATTATATTCTTGACGTGAAGTGGATCTGATGGTCTTAGAACACAGGACGGTCTGTGCTGCTCCACGGGGGATAAACTGTCCTGGAACACTAAATTGGTATCAATGGCAGGGCATGGCATAATAGGAACTTCTGCCTTCTAAACCATCACAAAGTTCACTTCATTCTGCCATCAGGCAGCTGAGTGAACCGTGAAAGTAAACTAGCTCAGAGTTGTGTTGTATACTGTGTGTACAGCCAACAGCAAACAACCGTTCTTTAAAGTGTGTAATACATTTTAAAAAGAAGAGTCTTTTTGAGCCACTAGCCAATGCAGATAATGACGTGATCCAATACTGATGCATGTACGTGATTGGTCAGGCTCAAACAGTGAGCCCCGCCCTAAACTTACACTACAGCCAATGCTGTTATGTCAATCTGGTCACAGAACCACTCAACCTATTCCATCCTTGTGTTTGTCTCTACATAATAAACTGAGGTAGTATTTTAACATCAAAACACATTACACACTTTATTTTCTGTGAACATGAGTGTTCCTGAGCATGAGAATGAAGAACATTTGAATTGAATGAGTGTGTGTGTTTGTGTTACTGGTTGTTGTCTTGGCTGCATTGTGCTAAAGGACATGCAGAGGAATCTAATTTAACAGCTGACTGAGTAGCGATCAGCCAATGTTCCCAGCGCACACACACACACACACACACACACACACACTATATCTATACACACTGACCACAGCCTCTGGAAAGCCGACCTCTAATTCCAGACAGGAAAACACATAGAAAACGCCTCAGTCTCTGGTGATCCAATCAAACGTGGTAAAGCAAGACGGGTCGATGTTATTAACATGCATCTGCGTCTTGTATGACTGCTTGTGATAAGATTTTGAGGGCACGGTCCCTGGTATTGTGACTACATACAGCACACATTACGTCATTGGTCTCACTGCAAAAAACAAAAAAAAACATAAGTAGTTGCCATGTTGTTTCTAAATGTAAAACTTTGCTGAAAAATTGTTTGTGCTTTCCTTATTTGTGTTTATTGTACATATACGTGTACCATGTTTTTGACTACACATATAATAATTATATATATATAAAAATCACAGATGATAATCTCTTTAATATGTTAATACTCTAATTTTTTAAACTCTACACACCAATGAGATTCAAATGAGCTCCAGAGTTTCATAAGGGATCTCAACAACGTTTCAACATGTGCCCCAGATTTACTAAGATGCCAAGGCCTGCGATCAAAACTGAAACATTTCTTATCAAATTCTTCCAAGGCTAAATCATCTGAGCTAGAGACAGAAAAAGCCAGAGAAAGAAAAGAGTGCATATACAAAGCAAAACAGAGAGAGACATTCCTACAGCAAGAGAGAAGCAGGGAAAAAAAAGTAAAGAATACAGAAGCTGAGAGATAGAGCGAGTGAGATCAGTCTGAGGTGTAGAGAGTATTGGAGGGATGAAACAGGAGACAGTGAAGCAGAGCTGCTTGTAATTCCGGGCGAGTCTACGGTCGGGCTGGTCGCAGCTCCCACTAGACCTGCTACATGATATTCACTAACCCCAGTAACAATGGCAAACATATGTAAATCAGACACAGTGCCGGATCCAATCAGGGCTCATCACAAAGCCACTGACACACTCTTCACAGACAGTGCGGGCCGCGACGCTGCCTCACTCTGTGCCGGCGCCGGCACAACACGTCGCTTTGCTTGGCCGTTTGATGTCTTGCGTTCTTTTCCTGCGCCATTCACACAATTACATCTTTGCCTTCATCTCCTTTTTCGAAAAGGAAAACAAATACTAGCATCACAGGACAGCTGAGGCTAATTAAATTGCTTATCGATTCTAATTATAGAGATTTCTACTAAAGAGACCGCGACCAGTCACAGCACATTTTCTGAACGTACATTAAAAATGTCTTTGTTATCTGTATTGCGTTTTTGCTTTCGTTTCAGAACACTGAGGAAAGAAGTACAAGCTATCAATACTAATGATCCATGAATCTCATCTCCTTAATGAAAGGGGTGACTAACTAAATCCATCGCTTGAAAACTTCCAGCAGCAAAACAATCACGCTGAGGCCGCACGAACGAGGGCTGACTGGCGTGAATGGACGGGCAGAGTGATTTGAGGGGTAACGGATGGATGGAATGATGGAGTAATGGGAGAGGCAGATTGCATGCAGACGGTCGTTGGAAAGAGAAGAACAACGTCTGGTCTCTATTACCCATTCATCTCCCTGAACAGAGAGAAGAGTGTTGAGGACAGGGAGGGGCTTGCGATCAATACATTGATAGGGGTCTGTCAAACAGGGCTGCTGCGCTGAACGCTGATGGTTAATAGTTATACAGATCTGATTAAAAGGCGTGTGTCCGGTTTATAGCTGGACTGGGAGCTGCTGATGAGGTGTAATTTGGAATACGATCATTGATGCACTTACGCTGCTTATTAAACGCATTAACTTCAGTGTTCCTGAAAATAACCAAAGAAGCCTATGTGCTTATCTGTATTGAGGAAGTGCCTGCAAAAAAGACTAGTTTAAAACAAACGGCTGCTGAAATAAACACCTGCACATGATGGTCTGCAACCTCCTAACAGTCATTTTTTCACAACACTATGATAGGTGGCAAATTGTCTCACAACAGATCGATGCAAACGTCATCCTCAAATTTACCTCATCAGATCTGCATGCTTTCTATCATCCATAGACATAAAGAATGTGAGGTTTTACCATTTTTAGTGTCTTTGTTTAACATCTGATGCCCCAGGAGGGAGTGAGGAGGAGAAACTACAGACTACAGGAGTGTGTGTGTGATGTTTGACCTGAAGAAAGTCTGCAGGAATCTCTTCACACATGTATTTCATGTTCTGAAGATGTTATGAAGAATGCACTCATTGGTGAATTCTACAACAGCCTCCCTCCCTCTCCAAACCTCTCTTCCTTCTACATTCCTTCTGTACAGCATCTCTCTCTCTTTCACATTTCTCATCTCTCTCGCTCTCTCTGGCCCTCGGTCCTTATTAAAGGTGATTCCCGGGCGTGAAGAGTCGCCGGCAGGGCCGTGGCCACCTCTTTAATGGAGACAAGCTGGTAAATCTTTCATGCTTTAAGACCGTTTCATTGTAAAAGGGGACCGGCTGCAGCATGATAACAATGGTGCATTATTCATAGGGTTCTAGGGCTCTCAGACGGCCTAAAGCTGACTTTTCCCTCTTCTGCTGGAGGGATTGTGTGTGTGGGTGTGTGTGTGAGAGAGAGAGAGAGAGAGAGACAGACAGACAGTGAGAGAGAATAAGAAAAATACAGAAAAGCACTGAAAAGGACTTTGCAATCATTGGTACCTAAACCACATACTATTTCTGCTTCCAGACAAAATTACATCATTATACAGTGACAACGGACAAATATATCCTTTACTTTTTTGAATGCCATTCTTAAAAATGTAGGCTCCAACAATTGCGATGCTACATTTATCTGTTTTTGACATTCCTGTTTTGATTTGGCAAAGGGTGAAAGTTCTACTAAAACCTGCTCTATTATTACATCACATATTTGTTTCTCACAGGAGTTCAAATATGAGCACAAAGACTGTGTTCAAATATACAAACAAATCTAAAGCAGTCTGACACTGTCAATGGCAAGCTGGCTTAACACAACTAAAAACAACACAACAATACAATTGAAGTGTATGAGAACACAAACCGCTCCTTTGAATATTCAAATCTACAACAGTTACATATTATTTATATAACATGATATGCTAATATTTATGTGATATCTACACACCCATCAGCCTGGCCCCTCCCCCTTCCAGCAAAACTGTCCCTTCACTTTAAAATGAAGAGCTGTCCATGCTACACTGATGAAAACGGAAGCTAAAAGAAAGTCGAAGCTAAACTAATCATCAAAGTTGAACTTAGGAGAATGGCGGTAAAGGGAGGAATGATTCACTCTGGTTTAAATGTTTTAATTGGATCAAGAGGCCTGCACCTGGTCTCAATGTCTGGTTTGCACTAATCCATGCTGATCAATGGCTCAGTGGAGCTGAGAGCTTGGTTTGGGGAGTGGGATGCAAATGACAGGCGGTAAAGTCCCCTGCCACCTCCCGATTTCTCCCAGATCAATTTATTAATAGCCTGATCTCGTTTTCCTTACGGCATCCCAAATTTCCAATAGATTTCTATGGAGGTGCTCACTCATGCAGTCAAGGATGGAAAACACCTACACGCATATCCCTATATGCTGAGAAGTCACTCTTGCCAGACAAATGTAGTGTTTGCGGTCACACAAGCTATGTTACATTTACACTCACACAGCATGTCGCTTAATACTGTCTAATTTCCTAAAGTTTTAATTAAAGATGCAAAATGTAACATCCATCTCACAATTTCTCCTTAAAAAACATAAAACTGCAGGTTACTTTAAACACTGTTTGATTTGTACTGAAGTCTAATGAAGTTACACTGGCACTGCTCAAAAAATAGAACAAGACAGTTTACAAATTACAAATCATTAATATAAATGTACTGTTGTAAAGCCGGGTGAGGTTAGGGAATCATGTTACTGAACTGTTTGGTATAATTGCTTTTTTTAAACAAGAAACTTTACAGATTAACAAGACTTTCATAGATAAATAAAACTATAAGTAAAAAAAACAAAAGTAAACAAACAAAAACCAGCCAAGCCAAAACTAAACGAACATCAAGTCTGACGCTACATTTAAAATCCATGTTTAAAAAATAGCAAAAGCCAACACACTAGGGTTTGACTTGCATCTTAAGTTACGAATAAATCTTTTATAAGCACAAAAGGACGGGGGAGAAAAAAGTACACTTACAGTGTCTTTGATTTGGAAATGCTGTTTTTCATTGATATTAAATTGAATGTGTTGTAGGCTGAAGGTACAACAGTCTTATCTAAGTTGCTTGAGTTGAAAGGGTCTGGGCTTCCAGGGAAATCCGTGTTTCTTTTCAGGCTGAGTATATAGATTACACTCACTGAGCTTCGCTGCAAGGCGGAGGATTGTATTTTTTTCTTCCCCGATTGTGATTTCTGGAGAGCGCTTATCTGTGTGGTACGAGAGGAGAGGCAAAGAGAGAGCGTAGCGCTGCCTGTTTCCCAGCATTCCCTGATCCAGAACCTTGCCAGTTCTTATCGATGTCACTACTGAACATGGCTGTGCTGCTCCGGGCACCTGCTGTACTCCAGGCAACGGAAGATGATTGGGGGATGCGCTGGTGATGCCCCCAGAATCCAGAGATAACAAAGAAAGAGAGAGAGGAGGAGAGCTGAGGCCAAATAGATTTAGCTTCCCTACGCGAGCACCTGTCTCCCAACCGCCCCATGTCGGAGGCGAGATGTGGATGTGCTGGGACAGATCTCGTCAGCTCTGCTGGGGTTGAAGGTCAGCTTTTAATTGAGTGTGCAGAGGAGATGGAGAGCAGAGAGGCGGTTTATCATTCCCTCAGCCACTAATGGGAATTCACTCGGGGTCGGGAACGCTGACGTTGGCGCAATTGCACGGAAGACTTCTTTTTTATTTCCCACACTAATGTGTAGCGTAACATGTGCCTTTAACGCATACAAGAAAATCTCAGGGAACAAACTAGTGCTGGCTAGTCACCACTGCTGGCTAATAAGAAAGAAACCTGTCGCTTTACTCTGAACGATTCATCATGTCAAATGTTCATATCCTTAAAGGTCAATCGAAGTCATAAAAGAGGAAAGTATGCTTGGTTTAACTTTTTTCTCCTTACAATTTTGCAGTTTTTGCTAACCTTATCACAGAAACAGGAGCCACACTGACCTGCATGGGGCTTTGGAGGCGGGCCTTCAGAAAATGATTGATAACCACAATTACAAAAGCCAACAAGTTACATTTCATCAGACACTTAGTGCGACAAAACCCACAAACAAGCCTCAGATTCATAAGCGCAGTCAGAAGACGCAGTGCACAATTTTCACAAAAAATGTCTGGGAAGGTTTTTGAATGTTCACAAAGTCTCATAATTAAGTCAGGATATAACAAATTACAGATTTAAGCCGAGACTTGCCAAATATAAGCAGAGATTGAAATTCATCTTCCACCATCTCATTACATCGTAAAAGTGATGAGAAGGTTGCTACTGCATTTGCATAGACGCTGGGAAGAGCCTCTTTCACCATCATTAGCTATTCCATCTTGTGCTAAATCTATAGTCGCTCTGAATTTTTTAAGAGATGGAAACAAGAGCCGGCTGAGAAACCAGCGGAGGCTACATGAATTAAACCAGCTTACATATGTTAACGCCGTCCGACATCCTCAGAGAGACACATTTCAAAGAGATTTTGAAAGACGTGCGGGGAAATCATCTCGATAAATAAGAAAAAGGGGTAATTGCGAAGGTACAAAATGGAAACGAGTGAGCGGGCGAGGGAAGACAGTGAGGGAGAGCAACTGAGACAGACTCTAAACGCTAGCTGCTGTCAGTAGAAAGTGCAGCGCTTGTGGTTCGATCCAGCCTTCCTCTGCCACTAATGACTGTCAACATGGTGAGAGAGGCTCTGAAGGAAGAGAAAATTACTGGCTGAAAAGCAATTGACTGATCCCCATCATTTCTCAGGGAAGCAGTGACCTGTGAATATTTCATTATGGGGAAAAGTCATGCGGTCCATACCAATGCCTGCAGTGTAGTGAAGGGGGTGGGGGCTAAAACACTGGCCCCGTTTTCCCCTTCCTCCTGTGCCCTGTCACCAGCAGGTAAGGAACAGCTCTGAAGCCCCTATACTGTAGCTGTAAACTAGCACTTTTCTACTATTTATAGCAATGGGACCAGCCCCACACGGAAAGACTGCAGATTCAAGGACAACATCAAACAGCTGGAGTTTACAACAATGCAACATCAGTGCAGCATGAACAGTGTTTGTGTCTGAGTGGAGGTCTCACCTGAGCTCTAATTCAAACCCGCACCCTGCCAAACACTTCTGATCTCTATCAGGCTGACCTTGTGACAATGAAACTGACACGAGACTATGTGGATTCCCATATAAAAATGTTCCACGGTTCTGATGTTGTTTTCTCCTCGGCCAGAAGACTAGAATGAATCCTAATTGAGAACTTCATTAAGGATCATCTTTGCCTCAGATGTCTCTGCTAAATTTGCTGAGGAGAAAAAAACAGACACAAATGAGAGAAGTTTTGGCAAAGCTGTAAAATGAATGCGCATAGCATAGCTTAGATCATTTGCACTGGCAAAAAATTAAGATTTTAATTTACATTAAATCACTCTATGACTTTACTGTAATGTTTGGCAAATTCCAGAACAGTTTAAAACTCTATAAAAGACACGTGAAATTGTTGCAGTGTTCTCAAAAAACATCTGAGGTGAGCGAGACTTCAGCAAAAACCTCTATTTGCTGTCTGAAGGAAACAACTGAGATGCTAATGAGATCTCATATGTGATTGTTCTATCTTATGGGTTAGTCTAAAACCACTTTAACTCACATGAAGAGCCCACCTGTTTATTTTTCTCCGGTTTATTAATAACCTTATTAAGCACAATGTATGAGGAAACTTGGCAAAGCAACTCCATCCACGTCTCCATACTTAGAAGCTACACTAAAACCTAATTAGCGCTAATTTGACCAGTTGTCCTCTAGTGGTACAAAAGTGCTGAAACAGGGAGAGCAGAGTGGAAGAAGTGCACACAGGCACAAATACCTCATTTTCAGACATTGCTAAATACATCCCTGCTGTCAGAGACTATCGATGAGGGGAGACAGATGGATCTGACGGCCCTTTCATAAGCAAAAGATCAACAAGATCAATGGCGCGTTTTGTACATGCCACGAGCTAAACACACCGCCACGCTTAACCTTCAAAAGTTCACACAAACTCATGTGACATGGAGAAGAATGGCTTGCGGTTAAAGCTTTGAGAAGCATGTGAGAGATGGTAAACAGCTACAGTGTACTGTACAAAACCTGTACATGCACAACCACAAACAAACACCTTAATTTAGCGCTGATGCAGGTTTTCAAATAAATAAACTTGAGATTGATTTTATTCAATGTTTATCCTACCTGTTATTTACCTCTGTTTATATATATTTATGAATTCACAGGGTTCAACAATAGTTTTAGATGGTGTAATATATTCCTGGCAAAAACCGAGCATCGTACATGGATGAATATTATTCTGACATTAAATAATTATCTTGGTATACTTTTTTTAAAAATAGCATTGCAAATTAATCAAGTTTTTTTCTCCCTCTATTTTCTGCTTATAGTTATCTTTCCAGAAACATATAAATCTTTTTTAATGTTCACCATTCTACCTATCTAGATAGAAGATTTATATATAGATACATATAGATATACACATACATATAGATATAGATACATATAGATATATAGATATATATAGATAGACACAGACAGACAGACACACACACAGAAAAAAAATCTAAACAACATACTGCGTCACCTCTGCACGACACCAGGGACGAACTTTGATTGGCATTCACAGAAAAGTCTAAGAAATGGTCGAATTCATTTAATTTTTTTCTGTGTCATAAAGCAGTCATCCACCAGACGACTTAGTGATTTAGTGTTAAACATTCACTGAAGCCATTTAATATACCATTTATATTGCATATAAAATATATATACCATAGATTCTTCTTCAGGAAGATGAAGAATTAATGGTTAATTAAAAGATGTCAGCAAATTTTAATAGTAGAAATGGAGAAGCTACTAAATAAATCATGTCAGCGATTGAACAGACACAATTAATCCATGACAGCTCAAGAAATTATATTTTCAGTGTGATTGATGGCTCTGTTAAACTAATGTTGAATGAAAACTTATTACAACTGAAAAATCAGCATTAATAATGTACCAAATCTCAGCAGCTTTACTGTCCATTGAGCATTTATAGCTTTAGCACAATTGTGTGCGCTAATAAGGACTCACCCGAAATCTATAGCCACTTTTTATTATTGACTTGATTTGAAATTGCATGCAAAACAGCAATACCCTCTTTCTTTCTTTCTTTCCTTCTTTCTTTCTTTCTTTCTTTGCTGTCTTGTCACTGCCTTCCAGAGGACACAAGGTGGGGGGGTTAAGGGGAGATATGCAATACTGCTGACCCCACAAAAAAGATTACAGACATAAAAAGCAAAAAAATAAACAAAAGCCTGTAGACAACTGACACAATGCTGGTTCTAATCGAAGTGGGTCGAAATATTTGGGTGTTGATGTGAGTGTGTGTGCAAGGGACACACACACACACACACACACACACACACACACACACACAGCTGGCTGAGTAGCTGCTGATGAAAGAATCATTCATGTCATGTCAAGTCTACAACTGACAAGCCAGCACAGTTAAAATATGGATTTTAACACAGTCACTAGCCAAACACACTGCTGTGGACACATGTGGACACACTTACACTGATGTATTATTTATAAACTATGAAAAATCATGTCACTGGTATAAAACATGTTTTACATCTAACGTTAAAATAAAGATCTAACTTTCAAAGTATGTCTTTTATTCTTTCTTCATCTCTGTGCATTATTTTATAGCCAGTATTTTGTTATATATATATATATATATATATATATAAAATTTCCTTGCAATGCTGTACATTTGTCTGTAAATAAACCTGTTTTCAGTGCACTAACAAACGTATGTTCTTTTCAGTACAAAAAACAAAACAGGTCTGCTAAATGTTAATACTGTCACTACCACACATATCAAACACAAACACAGCCATGCACTGAAATCCTTGATTTCAGCTCAGCTAGCCGTCTGTTTTACAAATCTAACTTGTATATGAATAGACTGAGGCCTTTATGATGCCCTCCCTCTCTGTGTTTATATGTCTCGGTTCGCTTACATGCATGTCTTCACGTGCCCGTATGCACACACACAAAAACACACACGCTCACATTCCTAGTTCCTGTAAGATATACTTCTTAATCAGCAGGATATATGTGCACAAATGAATGGCTGAGTGAGAGAAAATTCAGTGAGGGAAGTATCAATTATTCAAAGGAGAACATTTTGCACTTATTACTTAACTAAATCCAGAGGCTCCAATGACAGCTTACGGGAACGAATCATTTTTGTCCGGGGGCTCCTTGCAGACTGCGCTTCTATACGTGTCGCCCCCCATACGTGCAGACAATCACACACATATGCACTATACACTGAGCAGCGCTGTCATATCTATGCAATGCCCACAGATGGCGCTAAAGTGCCCCACCTCATATGGTCAGCGCAGGGCATGAAATAAAGGCTGCAGTGCTTGGCGTAATGTCACATGCAAAGAAGCAAAATACAAGCAGAGCACATAATGATATGAAGTTATGATGTAAACAAAATCAAATGTTTGCTGGCATCTAATTTTCTCAAATGAAAATACTGTATTTCCTCACTCTTAAGTTGTTACACACCAATTTGGCTTTCATTCTGTTGTGAAACAGTAGAGGAGAAATTTCAAAAAATTGATGCTGCTCTCTTCTCATACAACAACAGTGAATGGGGGCCGAGGCTGAAAGTCACTAAACACCTGTGCTTTATGAAAAATAAGTTAAACAGGTTTAGCCATGAGGTGGGGTTTTCAAATCACATTTTTAAAGACAAATAAGGTAAATATATGGAGAGGTATACTGACTGATCACACTCACACTCGTTGTATCTCTATAGTGGAACCAGCTTTCCACCTCCATCGATCTGTTGAAACCACCATCCATATTTTGGAAAAGAATGTGTCTTTTTTCTGCTTTTCTCCACAACACGCTTCAGCACTAGCTTTTGTGGTACTCCGGTTTACTCTTTAAAAACAGTATTGTGGTACTTCTAATGTAGCTGGCTCCTGTATGATAAATAACTCATGCTTTTCCTCATTTGTAAAGGCGCTTTGGATAAAAGAGTTTGCTAAATGATTAGATGTAAATGTAATGTAAATGAGCGAAACTTCAATGCATGAAGGCTTCAGACATCAAGTCTCTCATCCACGGATTTGCTGGCCAAGCACCAGAGTCAGAAATAGATGCATACTTCATACTGTGTGTTCGCTGTGTACTTTGGAATTACACAAAGCAGGAAAAGGTAACAGATTGTCCGAATGGCTTGTTGCCTGTACATAAAATCTATTTTTTCTCTCCCGTGGCTCAGTCACAGCCGGACGAAGCCACCTCCCATTTTGCACACTAAGGTGGCTGCCACCCATAAAACAAATGAAAAAAAAATTGCCTTCCTTTCCCCGTTTCCGCCTTTGTCACTTCTTCCCAATAATATTTGTCAGCCCTTAAGGTTCCTGAAGTGGAAAATGGACTTTATTTTTATGATGTGGCAAATTAAAAAACTTCTGAGCTCCAGTCCATTTCACAGGAGACTCTCCACGGTAACTGGCGTAGCCATGGTGATGAGATGTTCGCCCCCCCTTGTCTTGTCTCAGCTCACTAAAACTCAAAAGTCTGTTGCCCATTCTGTCCAATTGAAATCCAGCAATATGTTTAGAGGTGGTTTGCGTTTATCATTACCAATGAGCTGCACATCAACTGCTACCTTAAACACTATCACTGTAACTACATGCCATGTACAATATTGTTGAAAAAATAAAAATAGTTAAAGGAATAGCTCACTGTTAACTATGGAAAAGGCCTGCATGAAGACGCCTTAAAATATCTTTATTTGTATGTCTCTGGGAAAATAACAACACACAGGTGTATGATTATAATCTTTTTCTCTTTAACTCTGATCCAGTGGATCCACAGCAGTGCACACTCTGTAAGTCTCTCTTACTTAACACATTTAATCACAATCTGCTTGTTAACTAACTGGGTGTGTCAGGTAAAAAAGACATCTACGCTAGAACCAGTCTGGTGAAACCAAGATTGTACCAAAATCCTGCCAGTAGCTTTGGGCATCTCTAAATGGCCCCTATCCAAATCTGCCCACAAACCTGCTGTTAACGTGACAAAAGGTGTTTCCTCTTTAAACTGACCCAGTGCCAAACTCGCACTGTGTTGCGATGAATCCATTCCCCCATCTACTGGCATGTGGGTTGTCATTCCTTCCAGCCTACGCCAGCCTCATCAGTGCCCAACAAGACCCATTGGAACAGGAAAACAGCTTGGTCCCCCTTCCTGCCTCACAGCGGTCTTTGTGGACCCGGTCCGGCAGGGTCGCAGTGGGGACCGGGCCTCTTCCATATCCCTCCCTTCCCCTGGTTTCCGCTCTGACAGCTGTGGGTTTGTTACCAGGAGCCGATCCATAAACCACACACTCTCTACAGCCTTCCACCACTCCCATTAAATATATATGCTCCAAACCATTAGGCTGCCTGCCTGCCTCGCAGCACTGTGGCACACACACACAATTCTCTTCACAACTGAAAGGGAAAGCAGCAAGAGATTGGGTTATTTGTAGGTTTTGGAACTGAGAACCTGCTCTTATTCAGAACCAGTTCCATATTTAAAAAAATACAGAAACAGAGTGATTTTTGGACTTTTGATTCTGTTATGTGATTTTCACTGATGCAGTCACACTGCAATAAAGCACTATAAAATAAATACTATAGTATTTTTAACAACACTGCTTTTAAATCTACAGCAGCTTTCAGCATGACCACAACAGTCTAATGATATACCGCATTAATATTCAACTAATAAACCTTTACACACCATTCGAAGGAACTGCATTCCCCCTTTTCTAATTTGTTATATGTACATCATTTGACAACTGCTGAGGGAAGTAAAACTGCAGTTTTACTGCAAACATTTATTGGACAAAAGTACTAAAAGAATCGTTAATAGAATTTTCAAAGAACCAAAATCGTTAACAAGACTCTAAATCACAAGTCCTGTTCCTACTTATTTATATATTTGTTTTCTCACCAAATTATATATCAAACCGATTACAGCATCTCTAAACCCAAAGTGTTAATGGTGCCGTGACCCGGCGTGTGGCGTACGCCCGTCGAGACGAAAAGGGGGTGTTGTAGACATGGGTGGGCCAGCCCTCCAGGCTACACTAAAGATGGCTACACTACAAAGCCCACTCAAGAGATTACTCTGTGCACACAGGTCAAAACTGCAGAAGCCTACGAGGTATGTGCCTCATTCAAAAACCCACACAGTCAAGTCTGTGTGAGCAAGATACCTCTTTCTCTCCCTCTCTCTGGTGTGTGCGTGTGTGGTCGATCAATATGGCGTCTTGCTCCTTGAACAAATTAGAATATGCAACGGGCAGGATCCAGATGATTGCTCCACGGCTCTATTAAAGAGCGAGCAGGTTTTTCAGCGCGTGTGTCGCAGCCAAATAAAAACTGCAACTGTGTTGAATTAACAGAGGCATGAAGGAACTATATGAACGCAGAGTAGAGCGAACTTATGACCCTGGAAAGCCTTCTCATTTACGCCACCCCCCCCGCCCAGCTTTCACCCACAATCCGTTACTTGTCCCTCCTTTTTACCAGTCATCCATTCAGAATCCACTATAATGACCAGCAGCAGGACTTGGGTCTGGCTCAATAGGCAATATAAGAGCGAGCGAGCAGCTGCTATTGGCTTAAACGATGAAAACTATTGTGTTCAGAAAGAATCAATCAGGGCTTTTCAGAGTAATTCGATTCTATTCACAAAGGAGTAGGAAGCAATTTGAAAATGGAAATGCCACTTGACTTTCAAAGAAGGGGAGGAGGGGGTAAAAAAAGAGAGCCAGTGATGTAGGGGTATGCATAGCAAATAAAAAAAGAAAAAACAAAAGATAAGAAATAATATTCCAGCAGACACAGAAACTCAATTTATGTATTGTATCACACAGACAGATACATCACTCATAGCTTACAGTACAACAACAGGTTGGCGTGCTACCTGTGAGGAAAACTAGCATGCTAATACGCATCAGTTTGCTTGGAATGAAAACTGAGCGGATTCAGCTGCTTAAGTGTGATTGGTTACCAGCAAGCCTGCAGACATACTTCTTTCCTAAAATACACAGAGTTAAATTAGTTAAGAATTGGTTAGAAAACAAATTTCGCTAGACCCAGGCAACAAATTACATCTCTTAACCACTACTAGAACATGTCAGCTAATTCAAACATATAAAAGCAAAGCATTCTTTAAACGCTTATTCCGATTGGCTAAAAAGATGTGTGCCCCCCCTTTAACTCTTTTTAGCAGTTAAGAGTCCTATTGCTGTCACAGGTGTGAATTCTCAGGACACTTATTTCAGTGATATCTGCTGTAGCAGGAACATTTTATGGTTGGAATATTAAAAAAACAGCTTACAACACCTTTAACACTGTCTTAAAAAATGCTGGTCGATGATAAATGGATGGATAACAGGCTGCACGGTATGTGCTCCATCATCTCATTTCAATGGTCAAGAACGAGGAACTAATTAAGTGCTAACTAACCGCTAATTAGACCTCAATTAATCACATATTAGCGAGCTGTTGGAGGGAGAGAGGAAAACGTATGACTGCTCGTATACAATATGAAGCCTTATCAAGAAGTCTTTAACAAAAAAATCATTTCCAGAGATTCAATTTATAATCAGGCAAAACGCTGAACAGCTAAATCTTGTTTTAGAGCCACAGAGAACGTGTCTGATTCATTGAAACTGACTGATCGTGAATATTAGCTGAAATTTGCTTTGATTTTAAACACAATGAGCTCTGGTGGGAAACGGTGGTGAGACATTAAAGTTCTAAGCGGTTTGATCTTTGACTCAAGTGAATGAAATTAGGGATCTACAGTATAAGCTTGCAATGAAAGGTGTTGATTGATCATTAAGTGTCGGGGGTCTAACTTCAGAGTGTTTGTATGTGTGTATATGGATCTCAGAGTCAGCTTTAAAGCAGATTGCATATCTTCTTCTATGCACCTCTGAGAGATGCAGTCAGTACTGTGCCCGACCGCACACCGTGTGTGTGGCTAGACTCTATACCTAGAAGGGTCCCTGGCGCATGAGCTGGTCGGACCCCATGGGAGATAAGGTTTCTGCCTCAGACCAGGAGTGCTGGCAGGGCAGTTACAGAGCCTCTTGTGCTCCTCTGTCCTGTTGAATCATTGATGGATTGAGTCAGCATTCCCCCAACACACACCCCCCCTCAGACACACACACAGACACACACACACTGGAATTTAACTCCAATCTTTTTCTCACTTTGCAAGTGGCTTTTGTTAAAACTGAGGTATCGCTCATGGACTCGTGGGAGATTTTCTCCTGCGGGAGGGCGTTTGTTCTAAACAAATGCAGAGAAGCGTCGCATGGAGGCGTCCGGTTAAGTGCGAGGTTTACTCCTACCCAACTTCACCACACCCCCTCCCTTCAGCAGGCTTCTGGAATCACATAGCAGTCGGTCAATAAACCCAGATGGTCAAGCCCCAGGATAGGGTGCAGCATGGCCTGCCAGCACCACCCCCGCCACACACACACACACACTTAAACACACACACCAGCTCGTTCCATTGAGAGGGTGAGATCAGCATCAAAAAAGATCTCAAGGTCGGAAACGTGTGTTGTATGTTTACTTCATGTTTATCTTTGTTTGTAAGGTGCTGTGGGGTGTATCCCAGCATGCCCCTCTTCAGTATCCAGGCATCCTGAAACACACACAGGCCTAAGATTGTACACATACAAGAACAGACACAAGCAAAAGCCTCCATTGCTTTTTGACAACCGGCCAACAAGCCCTCATATACCCTTACACCTCATGTGTGTGTGAAGACCAGACTGAAGAATGATGCCCGCCAACATCTAAAACTCAACAATCTGTGGAGGGCAATTAACCGTCCCTGTGGAGGAACGTATATGACAAATATATCTCAGATGAAGATGAATCAATGCCATCACCAAGCTGTACTTAGCAAATTATGATTACGCTTTTGTCTATAACAAAAACAACGAATACAAACACGCAGGCCACGACATTGGTGTGCTTGGGGATGCACACATAGACAGACGCACACACACACACACGGAGAGAGCCAGAGGGCCCACTGGTGTGAGGAACTCAGCAGAGGCCAGGGCCGAGACTGAGGAATTAATTGAGGTAGTTTGTTTCACACCAGGGAGTCTATTAAATGCCATGTCACCACAATGCCATGGGGAGTAACAGGCAAACAGTACCCAAAGAGTAAGAAAGAAAAGCTACAGAACGGGGGAAAGAGAGAGAGAGAAAAGAAGAGATAAAGGTTCTGTGAAGCGGTGGCGCTCCGCTGTCCACCATCCGCCTAATCAGCAGCCTTCAACCCCCTCCTCGATTTCTCCCTCTCTCACCATCGATCGTCCGCACTGCCATTCCGGACCCCATTCAGAAGACTCGCTGGGGAGCCAAAGCTATCATGAGTCTCCATTGTCTTTTTATTGTCCTGCTGTTTTACATTAGGACTTGTCCTACCAGAGAGAGACGGTATCCCAGCATTCCCTAGCCTCTAGTCTCTGATTCAGGCCTGTAGCGAGTTGAGTGACCGTGACAGCCTTATCACATCCACTGCGCCCGCACACACACAAACACACACACATTTCTGTCCACTGGACACAATCCATCGGTTGCAGTGACCCACGGTGCACTGCAGGGTTTGAAACACTTCAGCAGATCACCTTTAGAGACAGTAATTATCCACCACTGGCTCACACAAAGAAGTGCACTAGAACAGAGAGACCAAAAACTTTTGTGTTCCACCCGAAGAAAGGTTACACAGCAGGGTCAGAAATTAACCAGGGCCTGGGGCAAAAAAATGCACAGAATGTGCCAAAACTGCACCAGACATTAAAAATGTGGGGGCTTAAAATACCCTCACAGTGATATGCTTTGTTTTTTAATCTATCTAAAATTGTGTGCCATATTCTAGGCCTAAACCCTAGGTTTACATGGGCTTAATGTCTCTTCAGACAATAAATAACCTGTAGCTTTCAGAGGGAGACACTATATCCACTAAATATAACTAGATAAACAATACAAAATATCTATCATGATTGTATATAGTGAAGAATTATATAATCTAACATGGATTGGTCAATAATTAAACATGCAGCCTAGCTTGATTTTCTGTTGTTGTTATATTTTGTGCAATATTTACACCAAATATATCCTAAGAAATATATATTTATAATGTGTCAAATACATCATATATATATTTATTCAGCCTGGTTATTAATTGCACAGTCACGGGTGGAGAACTGACAGGCAAACCCATGGAACACCCACAATCTGTTCTCTGACCGTGTGAGGCAGACTGCACACACAAATAGCAACTTATACACTATTTCAAGTAAATACGCCACTGACAGCCTTCCTGTAGCTCAACTATAAGAGCAATACCATAACAACACGAATGTTGTGGGTTCGATCCCAGGAAACGCAAGTACTAAAAAAACTAAATATTACTAAATATTATAACAAGCGACCACAACTTAAAATCCAACGGCTGTGAGACTACCTTCAAGTAAACGTGCTGCTTATTATCCGTGTTTATATAAGGAGAGACACATTCCTCTCTAGACACCAGTCAACAGCATCCAGACAGACGAGTGTACAGGTCAAACAACCAGTGGGAGACCCACACAAACACACACCCACTCACAACAGACAGAGACACTTTGGCCTGTTTCCAGTTTACTGACTGAGGACTTACTGTAGGCTCAGAACCATTTCAGCAAGTTCAGCCTAAAATATTGATTGGCAAGCATTCCGCCCAATCAAATTAGTTTCCTGCAAGACATGCCAAAGGTGACACTTCAGAAAATGGAGGCGAGTGTTGGAGGGCTACACGAAAAGGGAGGAAGATATCAAGAGGAATAGAAAAAAAATTACATCTGAGGTTTTAGAAAAATAATCAAAAAGTGCCTGGCACACATGAAAACGCATCTATTATGGACCTTTACTGTTGATTCAAAACAAATAAAATGTAATATAGAGATTAGCTAGTGGGGTCCTCTTAGTTAGCAAGTCCTCTTGTCCAGCCTCAGTTCAACAAAAGAAAAATCTTTGTTTACTTTACAGTGAATTGAAACTGGAGCTTTCTTAAATTATTATACGCTGTAAAAGACTTCTACATTTATGATACCTTTTAAGTGCTTTTGCAATCTTTTTAAATCTTAAAGCTCCAGTCCCCATCCACTGTAATTGCACTGAGGAGAGTGACCAGTAGATTATTTGCCGGTGACTGCCCCTTTAAATCTTCTCTCTCACACACAGTCTGCCTACGTCTTCATCTCCCTGCGTGTTTCTTTCTTCTGTTTACCAACACACATTCTTACCCACTCATTAGTACAGTGTCCTCAGCACTGCATCTCTCTTCACCATCTGACTCGCGCATCCGTTGAGAGAGAGAGAGAGAGAGAGAGAGAGAGAGAGAGAGAGACACAGACTGATAGAGCTTCACTCAAACAGTAGCGTTCCTTACAGAACCGCACCAGTTCAACTGAAAGCGCAGACAGCACTGAGATGACTGGAGGTGACAAGCCAAGTGCGAGCAACAGTGAGGTGGAAAAAAGAGGTAACTCATGAATATCATAATGGGGACGAGCAGGCAAAACTGCTCAGTTTATTTGCAAGATGTAGAGTGACTGAAAAATAAAAATTCTATAGGAACTCACATAAAAGGAATTACCCCCCCCCCCCCCAAATATCCCGGCTGACAAAACAAACCTTCCACATCCTGTTAAGTATATTGTACTTTCAATTCAATTCATAGTGAGTGTGTTCGCTAGTTTTTGTCAGGTGTATTCGAATGCAAAATTATCATTAAAGTTAGCAGTATATTATACTAATAGTAAACAGTATAATATTTAATAAATATTTTGTATATTCAATATGATTTACCTTAGTATATTAATAGTAATTATTTACACACCCTTTTATCATTCTATACCTACATACTGTTATTTTTTTTGCTGACTTTTAAGAATCTGTAACTTACGCTTTATTTTCTATAGAAGTTCATTCTGGGCACAGCTGTCAAAACAAAAACAGAAAAAAAGTTGAACTCAAGTTAAATTCTAAATTTTAATTCATATTGGATTGTTTTAAAAAACACAGCACCTTGTATGATAAACTACACTAACATGCACAGATGTTTAACATAAAAATCCATTTTCACACTTCAAATTATTAATTTGAGTCAAACTATCACATGTGTCTTGACCATAAGGACAGGAAGTGCCAACAACACACAGCCAACCAGAGTCTCAATACGCACAATCGAGAGGCAGTCCACCTTGGCTCTTGCTACAGCTTCACACGTTTGCACCTAGTTTAGTGTGAAATAAAATATTCATCCTCTAAGTAGTACAGCGTTTTGTGCTTGTAGCGGCACATAAATATTTTAAACTAGTATAAAAAAGACAAAGTCTGGGGGAGGGGCCTCACGGTGAGGGACAGGAAGAGAGTGTGTGTGTGTGAGCGTATGTGTACAGAACTGTTTTATGATGTCTCACACTGCATGGGGAGAAGTGTGTACAGAGCTGGGGTTTGTACAGGTGTAACGACAGCCATTAGAAATCTGTGCAGTTTTGTAATGGGACGAGGAGCAGATGTGACACACTAACTGAGAGCCTGACAACACACACTCACACACACACACACACACACACACACACACAGACACACACACACACACACACAGACACAGACACACAATCATACACACAATTTCAGCAACATATGGATGTTTACTCTCCTTGCAACCACAAGCAAGCTGCAGGTTTCTGATCAAGAAAAAGTAACCTTGAGAATCTACATACAGTAAATAACGCCACAAAATAAAACGTCAACTGGTAAGAGATGAACACGACTGTATTTCTACGCATTTTACAAACAGGACCTCAATTCCACACTTACTTGCTTTATTGAATTGAACATTTATATGGTTTCGTTGCCTGTGGCACAATAATTGACCTCACCAAACAACAACAAAAAACATTTATACGCCTACTTGTTTTTTCCCGATTTTGTAGCACAAAAACAATTCATTTTAGGTCTCTCTCTTCAGAGTGAGCCAAAAGTGATTTGAAAAGTCACGTGTGTTGGCCGGACTGCATACATCCTCAGCCTGTCCAACTTTTTCCTTTCCTCTCTGACCATTAAAGCGCAAGCAATTAAAGCCCCTCCTCAGATAAAACCCACCTTTATTCCTCGTCCTGCTTTTCTCAGCCATAAACTACACTCATTTGGCGTGTGATTCTGGGTGGCAGCTGTTTGATGGGGTAAATAAAAATGCAGTAAATAATAGATGGCTCAGATCTCTGTTTGTTTGGTGTCTGAGCTGAGTGCACACACACCCAAACACACGCTTAGACATGTATGCAGATACGGGCACGCTGACACGCATGCAAATCCTTTCGGATGCTTTGTGTCCCTGCCATGGGATTCAGATCAATTACTTGAGTTATTTTATCTTATGAAGGGCTTGTTTGGTTTGTGGGTTGTTTAAATGCTAAACAAATAAAAATGTCCTTCTTTCTGATACATAAATGCTCAGATACGCCACATATATAACGACAATTTCCAATAAACTCTTTTGGTTAGCTTCAGTGCCTAATTGATTTGGATCCGGTTGGAAAGGACGATAAAAAAGAGAGGGATTCGGTGTAAAACTGGAATGGGGAAGGCATCTGTTCCCAGGAAACTGGTTCCTGTCAGCCAAGATTCATCAGTCTGAATGGACCGGGCCTATTCACTGCAGTATTAACCCTGTGTCAATGGACCTGTCCAGCCTGCAGACCTCAAGCACACAAATCCCCCTACCCATCGCCCAGCTGGCCGGCCCAGACCCACTACGACACCAGCGTTGAAGCTTTTCGGCCTGATAAACACTCATTTCCTGCCGAGCGGATGTAATTCTTGAATCCCCTTTTGCTTAGCTAATTTACAGCCCTGCGCAGGCAATTTTCCTCCGCGCCATATGAGGCGAGCTTTGCCTTCTCTCAATTACCGTAAATTGTCGGCGAGTGCGAGAGGCTGTGAGACATGAACCGAGAGGGCTGGGGTGGGGGGGTAGTTTGAGAAGTGATGGGGGGAGTGATTGGTTGGAGGGAGGGGGTTTAAGGACCAAACTGGCATACAAACTCATTTTCCCGGGGCAGGGCGGGGTGGCAGAAGCCATGCATGGTCAGACTGGCGTGTTGTGGACTGTCACGAGCGCTGAGGTGAAGCTGATGGCTAATTTACAGGTGGGCCCCCCAAACCCTCCATGGTCTATGCCCCATAGCCAGAGCCAGTGAATAGCTGACCTCTTTATAGTGTGTATGATATACGTTGCAGGTGCAGGCAGGGTGATCTATTATGAATGAGACATGTATTGTTCGAAGCATTAGTAATGTATGAGCTGGGCTTTGGTGTAGTGCGGCTATGGGTCCTAGCAGCAGTCTTGTCCCTGCCCTGCCTTCGCTATCTTTCACTCATACACACACACAGCGCTTCTGATAGCAGCACTAACTCATGTTACAAGCCATAGCACCTGACAGCTCCTGCACATTCAGCACCGCCTGTCCGATTTGGATGCTGGGAGTTCTGCCTCAGGGGCCACACTCCACTCTCAAAGCTTTTCTGTGGAGGAAAGAGGAGAGAGAAGAACTGCCTTGACCAGCCCCTCCCTCTTTAACTCAGCCTGTCTATATTTAATCTGTCTGAGCGTGACCACATCTGGACCGCTTGGCTCCGCCCCCAACCCTTTTTCACCAGAACACTCGGCCCTTCGTGAATTTCAGTGGCATTTATATCCCGTCGAGTCTGCGTCTTTTTCTGGTTACCTGGACGACACATGGGAGAAGAACATTATATTCCACACCAGTAAGTCACAAAAAACACCTCAAAAATGTCGCCCTGTTCCATAATTGATGAAGTTAGGAGGGCCCTCAACACTCACGGCTCTGCAGACTGGCTACAGCTCGCACCGCCGACCAAACTTTTGAGAGCACGGCGGTCTTCAACCAACAGTCTCCCTCTTTTCTCTCGCGCTTCATTCAGATGAATTAGTAAAACACCCATTAATAATGCAAGCATGTTTGAAGCCACAAAAACCAGAGATAGTGAGCGACCGAACAAGCTAGCATGGGTAGAAAAGAGCACAGGGTGCGACGAGATACTCGCCTACTCTCAGATATCATGTTTAAAACGTGAGAAGAGAAATCTCATAATACATAAACCGTGCAGCGTGGACCGCCGAAGAGATGCTTGAAAAATACAGGAAGGGGTTGCAGGACAGAATGATTATGACAGGAGAAATCACTCAGCAGCTGTTTAGAGGGTGGAAAAAGGGCCATAAATCAATTTCACACCGATTATGACACAATGCAGAGCCGCGTGAGCTCCGCGGAATTAGCTGTGCACACTGAGGATCATGTTGGGCTAAATTGATCCTTGTAAAGGGAAAAAAGAAGAAGATCTGGCGCTACGGAGGGACAGAGAAGCTAGAAGGCTTGAGAAGAAGAGAGATTATGAGAAATAGGGTGGGAAGCACAAAAGTGAAAACAGATTAACAGAGAGACAAGAAGGAGGATGGAGGGAAAGAGTGGGCTGGTTCTGGTCAGTGTCGATGACTGTCAGACCAATGGGTGGAGAAACTCACGCATGCGCTGCAGGAAAGCAGCGTGTAACACGAGTCAGTGTCTGGCATGTGATGGAAACTTTCACACCTGCTGATACACACACATGCAAACAGATACAATTAATCAACAACGTAAACACTTAAGCATGCAATACAGTTTAAACACAACAGCACACATGTAAATGTAAGACGCACACAGGCACGCACACACACAAGAATCTAACCCTTACTCAAACATGTTGCCATTATTACTTTTAAAGTCAAAGATAATTTGTTCATTTTAAAATGTCTCACTTCAACAAAAATGTTTCACTACTTGTATGGACATTTTCAAAAAACCCTACAAGTACAGCCAAACCCAAATATACACACTTACAAAAAATGTGACATTTACAAAAAAAACCCACACAAGTATAGCCACACTCACACACACACCCAAAGTATTTAGCATGCACATCACAGCTAGACACAATATGACAATGTAACCTATTTGATTCAATGTATTTGGCACCAGACATGACATACAAACATCACAAATGCTTTCCAATATCTTTCACCCCGTCTTAATAAACCAAAATAAGTCCTAACAGATAGGCCACATTTACTAAAGCTGTGTACAGACAGATATATGCAGACAACACACACAGGAGGTCCAGACAACCAGAAAATTATTTATCTCAACATTACACTTGCACACTACAAACGAGACGTTTCTGTCTCCTTAAATCTAACTGGACATGTTATGCTTCAAATTGTTGTAAAATCACATATGTGCATCAATTACCTGTGGCAAATATAAACACAGGTACAGTTAGGCTACGAACTACAGATATATTTCTTAGCAACTGCATTAACAAGCAGCACGAATAACAGAAATGTTTGGAAGACTGGAAATTGTGAGGAAATTTAAATAATTTTTAACCTTAATATTTCAGAATTCATTAGGCTGAAAGATGCATTTGAATTTGTAGCAGGATTATAGTCAAATTCACATGAAGCCCAGCCAAATGTACTTGAACAGACAGAACTTTAAAGATGAAGATGTTCCCGTTCAGTGTAAACAGGGGTCCTGTTGGGTGGAGACCGTTTCAACTGCTGATAACTCAGTGGATGCACTTTAAAGAGAATATCTCACAGTTGTATATATGATTCATTAATCGACAAGGAAAAAAGAGATATTTTCTCAGCTGTCAGTCTAATTTAGAGGGTGAATCTTTCTGCGTATCAGAATCCTGTTAAAGCCCGAAGACTGCGATGATCACAAGCGTGTGATCTGTGTCCAGTCACTCCATAATGACGCTGATGTATCATGCCAGTAAGTACAGGAGAACAAGCAGCCCTTAACCAATTATGCCAGCATTAAATAATCATTACGCAACCTCATCAGGAAGAATGCATATTCAATGCTACAGTAAAGAGAGAGAGAGACTGAGCGAGAGAGGGAGAGAGAGAGCTACGTGATTTCTGGAGGAAAATTAAGTTCTGGACTGATGAATATTGAGAAGTATCTGTCCAGGCAGGTGCTTTGATACGGCCGGCTCTAATGAGGAATGGCCTGTTCTACATACATTTAAGAAAGTGGTTAGCCAGCAACACACACACACACAGCAGTATTGTGCCATTACTGTCAAAACCACTATGCAGGGTCATCGTCAGGTTAAAAGGAGGAGCCCAGGTGTCCTCCATGCTAACGGTCAAGGGAAAATAAGCCCACCCATACAAATATTGTCATGTGAATTAAAACAACCCCCCCACTGTGAGGTCTCAGGAGAGCAGCATGAGATTGTGTTATTTACACTATAATTTCACACTAGAGTATAAGCTGCATTGCAAAAAATACCTGAAAAAATTGATGCAACCAAACAAAATGGAGTTTGTCAAAAACTTTAGTGTGCAAGGGCTCTTAGATGGTAAAAAAAAAAGTCAAATACCAACAATGTGACTTAAAAAAATATTAGCCAAGCTTTGAGGTCATAAAAAGCAAATGTACCCATTTGGAATGAGCAGTTGTTTGTATTACGGACTGAAGAAAGACAGAATCAGGATGTTAAGAGTATCTTGCTGCACTACAAACTTCTAAACACACAACTTGTCTGAGATGAGAATGACCCAATATTTTCAATGCAAGGATATTAATGTATTTTTTTTTTTCCAAAAGAACCGCATGTGTAATTAAGTCAAAAACCGTCCGGCTGGGGGCTTCCTGCTGTTTAGCAAAGCGTGGCTGTCTTTACTGCACTGACGTACCTTAAGTGTGTGTGCAAGTATGTACATGGTTTTGAGTGTGTAGGAATATGTTTATCTCAGAGTATGCCGTGTGTGATGGAGTGTGACGCGGAGGTGAGTCAGGGCATGCGAGGTACACCTCCCACATGCAGAGTTACATTAATTCGACTGGTACATATGAAGTAATATCTGGAGGGGTTGTGTAATTAGTTCAAATTCAATTGGACCCAAATACTTCATTATATACCTGCCAACAACACCAGGGATTGATAGCCATAGTTTCTTTTTCAATTTCCTTTTTTTCTTCATTAATGGCTTGGAATTAATGGAATGACATGGTTGAGTCAGGCAATGGTAGGTGGGAGCATTAAAGCACCAGGGATGTATCATGAGTTTATCAGAGGCTTGGCAAACGTAATAACAATTAGCATCTTGCTTTCACATCTTTGCCACTCATTGCATGTAATCTGACCGCTGACTGGATCTGACTGGATCTATTGGATGTGTAAAACTGTTACAAATAACTGTGTTTTTTATTAATTAATATTTACAAAGAGGCACAGGCTGCCTTTATCCCTAATTTTCAATTACAAACTCCCCTTTTCACACAAATTCCCTGTGACCAATAATGCCTAAACAATCTATTTCATTACCCATAACCCCCCTGTCCTGTCCCAGTTCCTGTCCCCAAACACCACAGGCATTTATTTTGTCAGAGTGTGAATAGTTGAAGTTATACATTCTCACAGAAACAATAGTGCAAATCGTTTCAGATTATTTTCGTTTTTTTGCCCTTTTTCCAAATCTGCTGGGACATTTCTTTATATTATACACTCACATTCAGAACCGTGAATGAAATCACAAGACACACACACACACACACACTCACCACATATACATTTCTACCAACTAATGCCCCAACCTTAACGCTGTTGTCTTATTGAAATATTTGTTCTCACGGCTCAGTGGCCTTTAATCTTCCAGGGATCCGATTTTATATTTGTCTTCGGTGGATTTACTCGCTAACTCTACCTCTGTTTACCCAGTGTAATTGACAAGCCACTTAGAGGAATAGAAAAAGCAAAGTGGGGCAGCATGCCCTGCGCTTCAGAACGCCTCCTTCAGTCTGTCAATGTGTGACTATATGTTTGTTTAGCAGCTGGTATACTTTTCTAAAACCACTTGCCTTACACACAGGAGACATTTGTTGTCTCTGCTGTCGTCTGACCTGTGGCTGGAACCATCAACTTTACTCTAAATGTAATAGAGAAAGGAGATATTATGAACATCCTGTTATTTCTTCAGACTTCCTGTTCTACAAATTATTTGCCAAATTTTGACAAGTATATGAGGAAAATAAATAGCAAAAATATTAACTGTTGTTAAACCTCTGTCAGTTCCACTTCCAAACTCAGCTATTGGCTGCACTGATGCTGTGACGGGCCAATCAAAAAGAACATCACAAAATGCCAAAGAAAGTGCCACAGTATTTACACATTCTAAGGGAGTAAACTAACAAATAGATTATTTATAGTTGTCTCTGCCAATTAGGCTAAGAGAGGAGGAGGTATTTTAACATGGAAAACATTACACACCGCTCAGATTTTTGTGCTAAAACTTTATGGATGAAATCGGATCAAACCATAAAGCGTAATACATAAAAGTCTTTTGCAAATAACCAGCTAACAAAATCTTATGCTTCTGCCGTGTGGCGCAAATAAATAAAAACAAAAGTGTTGCTTCCTCTGCTTTTTGTTCCGCAATGTACTGGCTATTTGTTGCCATCTGCCCTGCAGATGAAAGGTTAAAGTTACAAAGAGGGTCTGATGTTGCATGCAGGTTTTAGTGCCAGCTTTGGAATGAGCTTTTGACATCTTGCAACAACAGTTCAATACCCATCTAGAGAAGCCTCCATCGCCTGGGTTTGACGGGGAGCGGGCGGAAAACAAGGCTTGGCACCTGGTCTGCGAATCCCTGTGACTGCTCTCAGCTGGAGGGAGGAGTTCTGGCTGATGTAAAAGCTATCTTTGATCTAAAGAAAAAGCTGAAGGCTCTGGAAGGGCGCACTTTGCCATTATTCATGGCAACTTCAAAGCCTTCGTAATTAAATTGGAGGAATACCTAACAAAGAAACAGCCACAACGGAAAACTGATGGAGGTAGAGAGAGAGAGAGAGACAGAGAGAGAGCGGAAAATAGGAGAAGGAGAACAAATACTGGCGCCAAAGTGAAGCGATGTCAAGCGGTGTCTGGAGAGATCCTGGGGGATGCTGGGAAATGGTGCAACCCCAGAGCACAGATGCATCTGAAGGGGCATCCGAGAGGAGAATCACATCATTTCTCCCCTCCCTCTCCTCCAACCTCTCCAGGAGCGCAGGAAGGCCACAGGCTAGCGTCCGGACCCCGACGAGGCTGATTGGCGTCCTGTTTGTTTTACCGGATGGTCTGTAAGGGCCGTACCCTGCTAGAAACCCCTTCTTTGCCCCTAAAATTACATCCAATCCATCATCTATCCCAGATATGACCTAATCGATAGGTGGGCTCCCGCTGCTGCCAATGTCAGGGAATTTTTTCCTCCGTCAGAAGTTCTGTGAAGGTAGAAGTGAGGTCGGGAAAGTGCGGGAGGAAAGTGCTGAGTCGCCTGCAGCGCACAGACTTTATTCATCTTATCAAATTACAGCCACCTCAATAACCATCTCATGGGACTTAGGAGTGAAGAACAAGATTTCTCAATATTTCCAGCCCTGCTTGATTTCATTGTTTTTCTGATGAATGGTGAACAAAGAGCGTACGACTGTTGAAAGGTGCCAAAAGAGGATGCTGATTCACTGAAACATACATCCACAACCTGCCTTGCTAGCAATTCACAAGCTAGCGGTAATTAAATTAACTAATGCTTCCAGTATAGTTTGTTTCAACTAAACAATAACACTTATGTGATTTTCTCTTTTTAGCTGAACAACCAAACAGTAATAAAAAATAATTGTAGTACTAAAAAACTATAATTCTGACTAAATCCATAATATATATAGTATATATCATGGCTTATTTTTGCATATATATTTCTTTCATAAGCAAGTTCAACCTTAAAACACAATGCATAAAAATACATGATGCATTTTGTTAACAAATATTTCCTCAGGCAAAAATCAAGTTTCCAAAATTTAAATAAACATTCCTCTGCTATATAACTGCAAATATATAACTACAGTCACTGTTACTGCACACATAAATGAACGCATGTTTGCATAGATAAAAGATATATAGTTAAATATTTCTCATAATAGTACGTTTTGAGCATAAATGTTTCACCTTTGCATCAGAAAGAATTTCTCCATGTTTTCAGCAGCCCGTCTGAGGCTCAGAGCCTGAGCTGGTCTCTCCAGTTCATCGTGGAGTTCTCCTGTGATTAAAGTAATTACTGATGACAGATCATGCAGAGAAGCTACTATCCAAAGTATCCCACTGCCCAACCTGTTTCCATTACACTGCATCTCTCTCACACGCGCACAAAACTAGCGATCAAACTCAACAGCAATCATCTTAATTTCTAATTATCCCAATTAATGTATGCAAATGGGGTTAATTCAAACTTATTGAAACCATTTTGAAAGCTGTGTTATCAGCGAGCGGCTCCATCAATTAACATCAATATTTGTCTTGCTTTTATTATTTAATTTTCCCATGGTAATGGCCACAATTAGCAGTAATTAAGAGCTTCCGTATGCGAGCAAAACCGGGATGTTGATTAGAGGCGTATTGGAAGGTGCCAAAGCCCCATGCCTCCGATCCAACTCCGCTTCCCTCAGGGAAACACGGATGAACAGAGAAAGAGGAAAATTTAATCAAGATTTTCGAAATGGAGAAACATGAACCTGATCTACAGCTACGTGGGAAAAAATACACACACGCTGACAGCCAAGATTTTTAGAGGTCTATCGACGCTAAAATACGAGGGTGATTAATTTGGAATGTAAAAGCTATGCGTCGCAATGCATGCTGGGTAAAAAATGTTCTTTAACATATTTACAAAATGGAGTTTCGACAATCAATTTGCAGTAGTCACAAAGGAGGCAATATGTCAGCATGCATTTCATTAAATTTTACGCTTTCTTTGTTTCTCTATGGTACCCAATGAAAGGCTTTGTTAATCATAGGCATATGTTAGATTATTTATTGCAAGCATGATAATGTCATTATTGTGTATGTGGGGCCACTGGGACCTGCTCACTTTTGCTGTGTGTCTAGAACAGCATGCAGAAAATGCATTCAGCTAAATTCCAGTACTGCCAGCGCATTAAAATATGTCAAACATAAAATGTAAATCATTTAAGCTTTCTGGTCCTGTACAATAACACAGTGCCTAACTGTAGAAAGATGATTCTGTTAAGAAAAATCAAAATTTAAATATACAGCAAAAAGACATTGAGCTGGATTGATTAATGGACAGGTCTAGATTAAACTATGCTTGACTAAGCCATACATAATTCACCAGCCGTGAGTTACTGAGCTTTGCTTTAGTATTGGATGGAAAATGGCTGCGGGGTTTATGTAGTTCTAATTGTTCAGCAGGTGAGCATTTGTGCTAACAACACTGCGTTCCCCCTTCAAACGCTGAAAATGAACTAATTCATTTGAAGACCACACTGGTAAAAGCAAGCTGTCTGATATAGCTAAAAATTTATCTCTGTAAATTTTAGCCCTTGGATGATATTATGTTTTAAAAAACAGAATAAAATGTTGAGATTCCTACTAGACGAGAAACAATGTGGTTTTATTCTTTTCATTTCTACGTAAAAAATAATTACCTACTGATATTATGCACAGATACTTTTTCAATCAAAATTAATTACTTAAACGTATTCCTGGAAATGAATAAAACTAACCAACTCACTTTAAGTTTTTGCTACTAAAGCACAAATCAAAGATACTATAAAAAATCTAATTTAATCACAAACTCTTTAGGAAACATAATGGCCAAATAAAATGCACTTTAAAATCATTATGTCATCACAATGTTCCTTCAATTTATAAAGTCAGCCAAACAATAGCAAATGTATTATTCAATATAGCGCCCAGCCCTAATTCTAAGCACTTTAATGTTTCATGCTAGACATGTGTATGAACAAGTAGGAAACACAATATGCACATTTCGCCATCGTCTAGAATCCACACTGCTGAGGTCAAAAGTCACCAAGCTTTAAATGTCAACAATGTCCAAGGTACAATTTCAGTGTCAAATGTAGACCTTCATTTTCTATGCTGTTGGTGTCAGAATGTTGCCGTGTTCGACAGCTGACAGAGGTGCGTGGAGAATGCTAAGGTAATTACTGAGGGGAACTACATCAGTAGTGCCATCTAACTACAGTAACCTTCTGAATGTCAGGAAGAAGACCTCGGTCCGATGTCTAACATCTCTCTGTTGGAGGACCTCCTGTAGACGCTGCATGTACGAACTGAAGCACGCTAATTAAAAACACGTTTTCATGCTAACCTTTAAAACGCTAACCTCTGCTTTAATGGCCTTTCGATAACGTGGTACCTGTGCTATGAGAGCCGTGCTCCTATGTCGATTCTTACCTCACCTTTACATAGCTCTCTTTCAATTAGAGAGATACGGAGTAAAAAGACACAGAGCGAGAGAGACGAGGAGAGAGAGATGACTAGTGTCTCATTTTTATGTGAGTGGAGACTTGAGGGGAACTGTCTATAGGCCCTTAATTTACGATGGAGCAAAAGTAGCTAAGCAGATGGAGATAGATACAGTGGGACACGAACTGTCTCCTCACACACACACACACTTGCGTACAGACACACACACGCCGCTTCTGTCGTAAATTATGCTGAGCAGTGGAGAATTTATGGGGCACAAATATCTCAGAACTAGCCTATCATTTCCTAAGCACTGTCAGTGTAATTCTTTCCTTGCCTGTCTAAACACACAGATAAAGCCGGTCTTGACTACAGCAGAGGCCGGGGAGAGACAGATAGACATAGATCGGGGTGGGGGAGGAAAAAAACAACCATGTAGAGAGTCATATGTTTGTAAGTATGTTAAAGAGGCCGTTTAAATTCAAATTTCACGTTGACGGGGGAACGCGGCAGTAATGCGTTACGGCGTCAACATGCTCAACCGCATGAGTCAACCGCTAGCTGCACCCGAATACCTTTATTCTACAAAAAAGTGGGATTTCTTTAAAAAACAACCTTTAAATTAAAAAATATATACATTAAGGAAGCAGCACAAAACAAGGGCGCAAACAAATAAACAAACAAAGCACAACCTGAAAGAGAGCACTCTTATGTATTCTTCTCATATGTAGCAAAGGACGTATTGATGCCAAGGGCCGTACACTCAATAAAAAGAGCCTTACTCAACAAACTTGGTATAGGTGAAAAAAAGGAGAATGTTTTGAACCGGTACAGAAAAGAAATAGCAAAGGAGATGAAGGGGCAGCATTTTAAATTCAGCTCCCAACTTTACGATTTGAGAGATAGACTCCGAGTGAACAAGCGCAGAGATTCTAAGGCTTATATAGACTTAACAGGAAATGCAGTCAGGGCAGGCGTACGGCACACACTCCCTCGCTACCCCCAAATTCCAGGCCATGAGCGAGGTGTGAAGTACAGTACACGCTATTCTAGCAACAGTGTCCAATTTACACAGTAATTCTCCACTCACACACAGAGGAGCTGAAGTACTTTGCGTCTCTGGTAAGGAAATGAAGCTACCCACATGCAGTTAATTAGCTTGTCTTGGCTGCGCAACAGAGAGGAGCCTGTGGTTGGATCTCCTCAAAAAGCCGTTCAGTCGAGTTGATCTGGAGAAAGATGATTAAAACATGCTGTCTCAGTGTTGATAGTGATCGCTGAGCTTTGTTGGTGATTAAACGCAACGGCTGGATTAAGGCCTGTGAGGAAGTGTGGCTTACTTAATAGGGTGAAATGTGTGTGTGTGCGAACAGTCCGTCCAATAAAAATGTACTATTTATAGCACCAAAGCTTATTTATAATTTAACATAAATTGGGATGAATTGAACAAAGACAGAAAAACTCTAAACTCTAAAAACAAATTTTATGCTGAATATTTTAAAAAATAGAATAAAAAAATTTTATAGAGTCTACAACTTTTATACACAACACTGAGTTGTGGATTGAATTCGGTGGGCCTACCACAAAACTGGGCAAAAGACGCCTTTAATGGGTCGCCGTGGAAAAGTTTCCGGTTGCCCTCCCCTGACGACGGCCCTGTATGTACAGTCTGCACGAATAAAAGACATTAGCACGCAAAATATGCTTTTAAAATGTACCTTTAGCCTTTACATGACATGCACATGTGTAACAAAAGCACTTTGTGGGTCAGCCTGGTTAAAAGCATCTGCTAAACGCTTTAAATATAAATAATTTGTTATACGTGCATCGGTCAGGAACGTTCCCTGCTGCAGTGCCTGGACAGTGAGAGCATTTAGATCATTGTGACACGTAATATAAATTACACCTGCACCAATTGATCCGCGCAGCACGTGTGTACTGGCAGATAGATAACTACACTTCAGCGCTCCTCCAAGAATTCACAGGGCCTTCAGGGATTTATTTAGACCCACCCAAATGATCCAGATGCACCTTGAGGACCTAACCCTCCCATAATTCTCACCTCTGGAGAATAACTGTGGTGCAGAGCCAGTGGCGTCCCAGCATGCTTTGCAGCAAAGTACAGCAACATCAATAGCGATGCATACTCAACACTAGGGTTTGTGGAGAACATCCCTCCAGCGTCACACCATCTACAGAGCTAAAAAGATCTAATGCGCCAGACACACACGCTACATATCTTATATGTTTTCTTTTAATTCCGCTCAAACCAGAGCAGACAGCATGATGTTTTTCATTAGAGTGTCAAGACAGCTTTAAAACTACACGGTTATATATACAGTGGGATTTATAAATGCTCTTTGAAACATTCTCAGATCATACAGGGATAACACGGACCATCAGCTTTTGCACAAAAACAATGCCTGTGGTGTCATTAAAATCCAAAAAAAGGATATAAATGCTAACAAATTCTCTAATTCATGCTAATTTTTGCAAATGTTCTTGCTTATGTATGAGTACAGAATTTTAAATAATGCCAATATGACAACAAATAATGCATACATATATTTATGCACATCTACACACACACACGTTTCTATATTTACATTTATGTACATCTACACACACAGATCTCTCTCTCTCAACATATATATATGTTTCTATATTTATATTTTAATAACCTAATTACACAAAAAAACAACTTTTAGTGAGAGCTTAAAAACTAAAGCTATAATTGGCCAATTTAAGACTAAATATAAGACGTACAACTTAATTAAAAGAATAAATAGAGAAATCTAAAGCATTAAGTCAAATGGTTAATCATCAGTTTAAAAAAAGAAGCAGCAGCTTAGAACAAAATGACTAATTTCTCTTGTGCTCCCAATTATCCAGGAAGATAAATATGGGGAAGGTAAATAGATGCCGAGGCGGTGGCCTAATAAATAACAATACAATGCATCATTAACACATGGGGACAGTGAAGGAGAGAAGACTTTTGTGAATTAGCAGTCTGAACTAAATAATGCACTGTTCAAACTCAAAGCAACGGTGTTTGTTGCTGCTGATTGTGCCGATACAATTCACAAGCCCAAGACACTAACAACATCTTTCATTAAATCACCGGCTGAAATGCACAACTTCATAACTGAACGTGAAGTCTGTGTGTTTTTGAGACCTGCTTTGTTCTACATCAGAACTGACTAACAATCACATTTCATGAGATATTATAACTCTTAAATGTTATAGTACAGAATC
>JBAJNP010000313.1:0-106448 GCA_036877545.1 Yasuhikotakia modesta
TATACTTATTATTACCTTTGAGCTAAAGCTCATATTCCCTCGTTTCAGCGGAAGATAGTGTTTTAAACAACGCTTTCTAAACCGGCTGACACGCTACAATATATATATATATATAACCTTCAGAAGGTTTTCTCAAAATATATCCTTTGTAACTATATATGCATACACATATATATATATACATATATATATATGTATGTATAGGTGTATGCATATATAGTTACAAAGGATATATTTTGAGAAAACCTTCAAAATACAGAGTGAAGTTCAAAGCCTTAAGCCTAAAAATTTTTTATTTTAAATAAAAAAAGTTTTTGGAAATTGTGAAAAGTTATTTGAAAAGTTATGACCATGTTAACTCGGAAAAGGTCAGATTTCTATTGAAGCACGGAAAAGGTTTCTTGGAACTTTATGAATTTGGGAATTAATTATATAAATTATGAATTATGATCAGCAGAATTTACAGAAACTTGGAGATGAAGCTAGATTTTAAATACTAATACTAAATACTATACTATTAAATACTAAATTTGTGAAAATACTGACACTTACTTTTTAAAATATTGTACTTGTAAAAATGAAAAATTTGCAATGAAAAATTTTGAATTAGGTTAGAAACCTAAGAAATCAAAGAATTTGTACTGATGATCATTGATTTTTTTGATCAGATGAAATATTAATTATTCATAAATCCATATTATTAAACTTTTTGCACCTTTACATGGACGAGTCTCAAAGACCTGGTGAGGGCAGCTGTCCTGATTCTCCAGCACTTGTATGACCACAGCTCGGGAGCGTGCCTGACGCCCCACTGTCTCGAAACTCCGCCCCTCCAGACACGTCAGCTGACAGGAACTCCACAACGACCAGTCAGTAAGGTGACAATCCCCTATAGATGCCAAACAAAGTCAGTTCTATGATTGGCATGCTGTATAGTATGGATAGCATGTGAATTAGGATTCAACCTATGGAATGTTTGCAACCAGTGGCTTCATCAAATGTGTCCTAAAGCCAGCACCCCATCCGTGTTCCAGTAAAGAGATTCCAACAGAACCTTACTATGGTTTAGCAATCATCATCTAAGCTACTTCTGAAGGCTACCATGATTGATCTTATTCACCTGTCAACCTTGTCAAAATGCATTTTGCAACTCTTCAGAAACGTTTAGCACTTCCTGAAGTTGAAGGTCATACATCATTGGCCCTTGTAATCCCCAGTGCAGGGGCCATTTCACAGTGACAGCCCCCACCCGCATGTGCTAACTCCAGCTCCTCTAGATTCCACAGCCAGGCTGGATATTAGAGACAATCTGTGCACCTGGGCATCTCATTATCCATCATCTTCATGAAGCCAGTTTATTTTCATCCCTCACCTGAGCAGGTGAAAGATATAACACACCATATGCCACATGCAATCTCTGGTCTCTGTCAGCTTCTCTCTCATTGTTTGTCATCAGAGATTTTTTTCTACGCTCTACCTGAATCTATTTTCACTGTGAGAACAACTTTTATAAAAAGAAAGAGAGATGCTAACATTGATCAACGATGAAGCGAGACCTCAAGGCAAAGGGAGTGTGAGTTGTCATCAAACCAGTTTGTGCAAATAAATTTGTGCATTTTACTAAACATGACAGATGTAAATTTGTTACCACTCTCACAAAGTTGCCTTGTGAGAGCTACGAGAATTTAAATATTCCTTTAAATGCTTTGGCAATATTGTATATGAATAACAATCATGCCATAAAGTCTTTTTGAATTTTAAAATCTGAATCTGTTCCTGAATAAATCTTTAAGGTTTATGGAAAAACATGTATCAACCAATCACAGTGAATGTGATTTTGCCAGGCATGACACATTCCTGGATGAATAATGTTTGTTTGTCCTTGTATAACAATTTGTTTTTAAACAAGTAATTCAAAATGTATTCCATCATTTTCGTCCAAAAAGGAATTTCTAATGGATTTATTTTGCTTTCTAAGAAACATTCCCACAGAAAAGAAAGCTATTAGGGGTGTAAAGGAAATCAAATTTTAAACTGCCTCTATGAAAACAGCCCACAAGAAAAAACTTGAGTGAAGAGAAATGAGCAATTTTAAATGTAGTCCTGTGGAATAATTCATGGGATATTGTTCATTAAATTGTATGACTGGATCTGTTGCAAGAGCAGAACAGAACAACTAGCCATGCACTGCAATTCAGTGCTTGTAAAAGTGATAGCACTGCTATTTGTGATAGCAATGTTACATTAGAAAACACAGTGTTATAATAATTTACTGAATATTGACATGACAAGTTGGATTTTGACATTCATGTTCAAACATTAAAAAAATGCTCACAAATGAGTACTGTATGTACAGTATAGGAAACATACTGTACCTGGACAAGGAGTTGAACACGGTTGCTGTAGCTCCTGCTCACTTTCTTTTCTCACACGGTCTCCACACTTCTCGTCCTCCACGGCTTTAGAAGGACGAGGGCTGCCTGGCCAGTCTGTCAAATGCAGCACACAGGTCAGGTTCCTCTCTCGTCTGCCCTCTCCACATTCTGCCCCCTGCACAAGAGCACACAGAGCAGACATTCAGCAGAAGAGCTGTGACACCTGCCCTGATTGAGTGACATCTGACAATGAAACAGGACACAACATTTCTGATGAACTTTGACCTGATGACACAGTTGAGGATTAAACGGCTGACATCAGAATTCAGGAACTGACTGCACAGTTTCTGTACGTCTCACAAATCTGTATCTTTTTCCAATTAAATCTCCTTGGTTTAAACATTGTTTTTCACATTTAACATACAATTAGTTTTACAAATGTAACTTTTACTTTCAGAAGTGCAAAGAGTATTTAACCTTAAGGCGTTAAATATTCGTCTTAAGACGTCTAACTATTGTTATCTTACATTGTTTAAACTTATATACATTTGCTTTCCATTTGAAACATAATTTGCATTGCAGATTTTAACTATGCAAATCACATCTGTTACAATACTGTACGTGGTTAACCAGGGTCTAAAATTTACATGAGACACTAATAAGGAATACAACTTTGCAAGAAAGCGAAGTTTCAGAATTTTGATAATTATAAATATGAAAATCATAATTATGAAAAGTCTGTAACACCACACACAAAAAAAATCATACAAATGCATGTTTAAAAGACGCAATATCTCTTCTGTTCATATTAAGAGGACAGTTTTAATCTGGGCAAACACAGCTCTAGGGATACAGGCAAAACCCCGAGACATACAATTAAAATCCTTTTCAGATACAAAAGACAGAGAAAAGCAGCAGACAGACGAAGAAAATCTGAACTTTGCCCTGGTCCTCCTCTAATGATAAGGCTGAAGATCCGGGCATGATTTTAATCAGCAGTTACCTCACGTTCCAATGACACTAAGTTTCCGTCTCCCACACGCACTCAGCATCTGTGTGCAACTTCTACAAGACTCAGTTAAAGAATTTCAGTACTAGTTACTAGTTTAGGGCACTGTGCTTGTGCCAGTACTTGGTGCTGATGGAAAAGGTCTGGTCTCAATGCCACACACATGGTTAAATAATATTTTGATAGTGTAATGCAATTATGATTTGCAATATGCAGTTAGTGTGTGAATACATGCAGATCCAGCTATTGTGTTTCTGAATATACCTCCACTCTGCAGGGAGACCAATCACTAAGAAGCCACGTGTAGCAGGGACTGATGGGACAGGGTTTGGTCTGGGACAGCTGGGAGGCACATGGGCGTCCCTCCTCATGTGCTTCCTGCAGCACACTGCGAGAGCGGGTCATCACACCTGCAACAATAGAGACATCTCTGACTGTACAATACCAGAATAACACAAACAGATAAAACAGGGCTAAAAATAGAGTAAGACTGCCTTTATCTGTTTGTTGGCAGTTAGGAACAATGCCATAGATTAATACATTATGCACACAATGTACAGTTCAAATATTCATAAGTTTCTCATTCATGGCTAGGTAGAAAGACATTGTTAAGATTAGCTTAGACATGCTTTAGTAAACAGCATTAAGTTTTCATTCTGACTAGCATGACTTCCATGGTGAAGCTGGTAAAGGTTTTTATAGTTAATGTCACACTAGCATCCAAAAAACATCTTTAAATATGCTAGTATTAAAGAAAAATTTAAACCATAACATTAAAATTGTAATTTAATTAAGATGTATTATATGTTAATTATATGTAGAGATCACTCTATACAGCCTTATACCCGCTCCACTACATATTAATGTTTGACAGAACAGGATGTTTTAGTTAACATGGTATCTCACAGCTTTGAAGACAAAAAATCAAGAGTCTTCTATTCCTGCTGCACATCTTTCATCCACATTCTTCATTTTTAGGGGAATCACTGGGTTAAGAAAAAATCCATTTGGGACTTTAACAGGCTGGCTAGTATCCACAATGTACTTGAAGAGGTGCTTGAGTGAACCTCTATTAAGGGGGGAAAAGAATGATTCTTGGGTAAAGTACAATTTTGGATCCTTCTTTCCATTCACCTCAGGTAAAGAGCCTTCTTTCAGCACACATCTGAAGTGACAAGGTGACTGTAGACCTGAAATGAGCACCACTCCAGCCGGTTATACTTTAGAGTGTCCTGCTTCTAGTCAGGCATTAAACATTTAGTGTGGAGAAAGAAATGATAGCCACAGCATCACATAACTGCTAATGAAAATCCATGTTTTTTGATGCCTTCAAGAGCGCTATCGGTTTCTATCACAGCATTCATTAAAACACAAGCTCTGCTGCCAGATGAGAAACCCCCTTAAACGCCTGTGATTTGACAGTGGAAATATCTCTACTTGATCCTGCAGGGAGATGGAAGGCAGAGAGGAAAAGAGAGGTGGGGAGAAACAGAGCAATGAAGAAAGAAAAAGAGATTTCGAAGGTAGGCCGGGGAAAAGATGGGCTGTTTGAGTCTCCTGACAGGATTCCGCTGACAGATAAAACTCTGTATACATACAACACATAACGAAGCCCAATCTCACGGTCTCCAGTGAGCGGCACGGCAGAAAACAGCACTTTGACGCAGACAGAAAGTTCTGTTTGCTTGCCACCAGAAACCTGCAGTTATTTCCACAAGCATTTAAGTAACAAAAAAGCACTTCCTGTTTGCTTTGCCCTGAGAATTCCCATTAGATTTGAAAGGTAAACTGCCTTGCTGACATAGAAGGCTGGCGCCTGAATGAAAATTAATGAAGTCTGGAGAATGTGTCTAATTAAAAGACTAACAAGCTGAATTTGTAAGGAGCTGGGTCATGTGACCCACAGGGACCCATCCAGCACTTAAGACCAATAATTAGCCTATTTTATATTGTATAAAGCAATGGCATTACTGCATCAGACTGACAGCAAACAGAGCAACAAACGCTACATTCACAATTGATGGAATAAATATTTATTTTGATTGATAAATAGCTCAGTGTGTTGAGAAAGGCATGAACTTAATAACCCATTTTCATTAACTTGCAAGGCAAACCTTAAGTATGATTCATGACATAACATACATAATTAAAAAGGAATTCAAACGGTGCATGTTAATGAATGCAAACTAAATGCACGCTAAAGGATAGCATGAACCCTGGGCACGTTGAGTGTTTACGTCCCTGGAACCCAATTTCTAAGGTTTGTGTTGGGCAGAATGAAAATGAAAATGTGTCAACTGCGGAAAAACATTTAACACTATTCTGAATTGTGATTTGTTCGCATTATTTTAGGGTCAACTATCCCCTTAAAAAATAACCCTAATCACATTGTTTGTATGAACACATATAATGGCTCACCTTTGCTGCCACAGGTGTACGAACACTCCGTCCATGACGACCAATCAGAAAGGATGCAGTTAAAGGGGCAGTGCACCACACAGCTCACTGTCAGTCTCCACGGCTGAGGAAGTCCCAGCTAAAACAGCAGGACAGACATTAACCCCACGCCACACCACCACACACAATTGCACTGATGAACCAGCCATAAGCCAATGCGGGGCTATATACAAAAGCTTCAATAAAAAAATCATTTTCTGAATATGGGCTAATACTGCAGGGAGTTAATGAACAGTCATGGCTGATTTGAAGTGCATGCAGTTAAAGGACATTATACAATTCTACATTGTTTAATTCTCCCTCAGAGAACACTTATTCAGTGAGAGGAGGGCGGGGATGAAGGTTATACAGAGGTTTAGAAAGGTTACCTCCTCACACAGGCTCAAATCCACTACTTTTCCATCGCTACGGATACAATCTAAGAGGCGTGTCCTCCTGCCCTGCCCGCAGATGGCATGTTCACTCAGCTGACAGGTGCTCCAGCCTGTCTCATAACCAAAGTGTATCACACACAAACACAGAGGAAACATCAGACTGCAGGTTCATTCTAATATCAGTCATGTGTCACATGTACCTATTACTTTTACAATTTCTTTAAAAATACGTAAATCTTTGGCCATACAGTGGAGTAGAAGTAGAAAAAATGCACTGCGCTCTAATTGCAGAAACCAGTTAGCCGCTCTTGATGATGCTAAAGTGGCTTTATGTCAGTCTAATGGCTTAGAGAAGCAGTATCAGTATTGATATCATCAGCGATTTCATGGACTATGTGCAGTAAAAGGCTTATCGTCTCGCTCAAATCTCCAAGCGCATTTCCTTCATTAAGGTCTATCTGGAGAATTACTGTCTATCTACAGGAAATTAATATCTCCGGGCTGTACAAAAGGACATCACATGGGGCGATACTCTACTGAACTCAGTGTGGGTAACATGAAGTGGCTGTACATGATTGGACAATATGAAGAAGTGGGATTACAGTAAAATAGTGGTTAAGAAGGTTGCATTTCTAAAGTAATGCAGATTGGAGTACAGTAATGTGGTAGAGTAAAAGAGAGGAGTCTGAAGCAGAGAGGAGGAGTCTAAAGCAGAGTGGCAGAGACTAAAGCAGAGAGGTGGAGTCTGAGGAAGAGAGGAGGGGTCTAAAGCAGAGAGGTGGAGTCTGTGCATGTGTTAAAATGCACCATTAAGGTGGATCTGTTAGATATTCTCAAGGCAATGATTAAGTTCTGCTGGAAAGATTTACATTTTGCTTTGCTAAACATGCCTCATTAAAAATTGCACAATTGCTCAAGGGTGATATTTCATACCTGTTAAACTTTCTTGGAATTTAAATTTATCACACAAATACTGCAATGACTACTTTTGTTAAATGCACCGTCCAGATTTGAGTTTTAAATACATTTGCTGTGAGGTGTTTTAAAGAAAGTTTCTGTGATTTTCCCCCTGAAACTGCCAAAGTCTGTGGAAGCCAAACAAACGCAGGTGTCTTTTTAAAAAGAGACAAAACTCTCCAATATGTTTTTCATTCACAGTATTGGCTTAAAATATATATAGCTTTAAAAATGTGTCATAATAATAACTTATTATTAACACTAGTATTACTGATTATGCTCAATAATAGCATAATCGATAATATGTATGAGTATAATACAAATTAAAATAACCAATTTTATTTGGGTACTAATCTCTTACTGATGAGGCCGTAGGGGTGCATGCACCAAACTCATGGTTTAGCAGTGGATTGTCAAGACTAAAAAAAGACCCACTGGAGACGTTGTAGTGATAATTGAAGCAGGTGCTGTTGAGAACACAGGACTCAGTCTGGTTACTCTCCGGACATCCTCCGCCGGCCACTGGTGGACGTAGCATGTGTCTGGTCCTCAATCTCACTGCGCTGTCGTCACATGGCTACAAAAACATACAAGCACATTAACGTCACGAAAAATACCTGTGTGCACAGCTCTGCAATCCAGGCCCCTCCATTGTGCTGTATCACAATGTTTAAGCGGGTGTCAGCTGCCACATGGTTAGTGCCACATGGTCTTGTCGCGCTAAGTGCACTTTTAGAAGCTGTTAGGCTGCAGGCAGCGACTAATCTACGTCTCCATCACTGTCAGATGCTAATTAGCCCCTTTAAACGGCTAGCTGTCCTTATTCGTGTAGCTCACTATTGGGGGAGCAGATCATTATCAACAGCTCCATCCAGCTACTGCCATAGATCTGCAACACCCAGAGATGACTGACAGTTATGTATAATAATTAACCAAGCTCAATCACTCAAACGGTGACATGTTCACCGTACCGACTGAGTGCTTTGACACAGCCAGGAGAACAAACATTATTTGGAACCCAAACCAAACAAGGTAGAATAATGTGATTAGTACAGAAATCATGCTGAAATGGGTTGGCAGTCGTATGTAGGTTGGGTAGAGCCAGAAAAAAACTCATCCAGTTTGTTTCTGATTAGCCGACAGTGAACTGTGGAGCTGCACTTTAATGAGTCGGCAGTCTGGTGGCAAATTGTATCTGGGGTAACTTTTTATGCAGAACATTAATTAGAATAACAAATGCTTCATTAGTACTAGATATTCATCTCCATGCTGATTTCTGTTGTCTCTGTTTTCACTGTTTGAAATGTTGCCGTAGAAACTCTGAAGAACTGTATCAAGATTTGACTTGTGAGAAGAGTGTTAATGTTATTATTTAAATGGATGCAGAACATTTTGACACCATCTTGTGTCGTGGCCAGAGCTGAGAGAAGAATTGTGCAAAAAAGGAAACAGTTTTCTGTTCTTCTTGCACATACAGAATTATATGCCAACACATTTACAAAGGGGAATATTTTTAACATAAACATGACTGCATAATTATCACCTGCACAAGATAATGTAAACGCAGCAATCCTTACTGAAAAGCCTGTTATACCAGCAAACAGGCTAGTTTATGAAGGTTTTTTTCTGGCTTGGCTCTAGTCCTGCTGGTTGTCAGGATGAAGGTTATATGATGAAGATACTGTAGCTGACCAAAGAAGTTTTGCTAGTTACACAGCCAGGTAGAAACATTAGCACTCTGGTATCCCGTACCTACAATAAAAGAAAAGTTTAAACTGGTCTACACTGGTTTGGTGGTCTTAGCTGGTTCAAACTTGTTCTCAGCTAGTCTGCTAGATCTTCTTAGCCTGGTCTGAATTATCTGATCAAGAATGCAGGAAACCAGCATCCAAAACACAACATATGCTAGTCTTGCTATTTTTAGCAGGGTCACCTCCAAATGTTGCTGAATTTTTTTAGGGTTTTAGGATAAGGCATAAGACAAAAGGATGACGTACCATCGGACAGGTGCTCCACTGGCTCCACTGGGACATCACACATTCATTAGGGCATGGCAGCATGCAGGTCTGAGCTTGGGAAGGGATTTCATCTTGGTCACAGAGTGTCTCGTTCACACTGTTAACCTGATCCCCACTGTCACGCCTTACACACCTGTCACACACACAGAAAAGCACAATGAGAATGAAACAGATCGGAACGGGGCGTGGCCCTAGCGAAAGCCACCCCTAGTGAGGTTGCCCGGCAGGACTGTGCCCTTGCTCACCGGATCTTGCGGCTCTGTACGCCCTCTCCACAGGCTGGAAGTTCATCCACCGTGTTGATGGTACATACAGACCAGGGGTCAGTTACCCACTTGTACAGATTGCACTCACTTCTACAGGGTATGGCCTCATACACCTATGGAGGTACAGAGACACAGATACAGCCATTATGAAACATTTAGTCACACTAATTTGATTTGAATATCTTTGTCATAAATGTGTTTTTTATACATTTTAATTATAGATGAATGTGAATCAGACAAACTTCTGTATATTATATTTGATATATATATATATATATATATATATATATAATATAATTTGTTTCTCATTGTTTTTTCTAGACAGCAATGACATTAAATTGACAACATGAGCCCTAGTAATCTTGTGTCACATTAAATTATAAAACATCTACTTTAATTTTGTATTTGTTTTGCTATGCTTAATGGTTAGAGTAATGATAAACCTTTTTGATATTGTATTTGTTCACCAGAAAACATGATTTCTGACCATCAAACTCTTATCAAACATCAAAATACAGTACACAAATTTATACAGTAAACATTTATAGATAACTCCACAAGGGCTCTGACACACGCTCTCAAAATATCTCAAAGCCCCCACCCACCAGCTCTTTCCTCTCATCTTCCATGTCATTGAATTTCCAAAAAACAATCAAACAGTTATTAAAACAATGCTCAAGATATGAAGTTAATGAAAAGATGATGAATGAAATGGGCAATAAATCTACTGATGCATCATAAAAGCCTGATCTCATTAAGACAGATAAGTATCAAACAATAAGCATATCAGTAAATGGAACTGCCACGTTAAAGTCATTAGAATAGCAATACTCATAAATGCCATATGGTTTTATTTACAGACCTTTAATAGGAAAGTGGGTTCTATAGCACGCCTGCCATTTATCTACAGCCACAATAAATATCCTGCTGTCTCACTTTTACAATATAAAGAAGGTGCTTCGCTTGTGCATAGTAAGAACAAATACAAGCCTCTATATGTTCCTCCTTCACAGTGACTTTCACACCCTAAAGCTCTCAAGAGGAGGTAATTTTTTACGTGAAATGAACCAGCTTTGCTGCTCACAGGTCAGCTCCTGTAACCTCTTACAGAATGTAGCTACTCTGGAGCGGATAATGAAGTCCCCCGTTTCTGCTCAAATGTCAGTCTAAGGGCCCGAGACGACATGAAAATGTACTTCATAGTAATTCAAATCTCAGTCAGCCCGTGATCAAAATAGACTGTCTATCCCTCTTGTTCAAAAGAGAGTCATGCCTGCAGAGACCACCAGGGGCAGTGTGGGGTAACAGATGCACAGGGAGAAACACAGAATAAGACACTGACCTGAGCCTTTGTAGATGTCCGTATTAGCAGTGCATGACAAGCAAAAAAAAGAGAGAAGAGAAACGATATATATATTAGTTTTGAGATTTAGCTTTCCCTTTGCAGTAGCCTGCAGCTGTCTTACTAACTTTCCCTTCTGCAGATTATAAAGTACAGAAGAAATTAAATGTAGCCTTTCTGGCTTTGTCTGTTTGTCTATGTGATTATATTTATAAGTGATGGATGAAAATGAAGACAGCAATGACCATGATAAGCTACAACTGAAAATAAAATTATCTTTCCAGATCACATTAATAGGCTTGGAAATAAAGTACGAACAGAAGCTACACTAGAGGAAAATTAAATTAACTATGATTCCATAAAGATGTTCAGAATAATTGTGTGAAAACAATTTAAATCTTTCATAAAACTTTCATTATTTTGGTTCTTCTGTTAGACTCAATGCGTGATACAGTACAGTGGCCCTGACAGGCATTTGGAAACTTTTATTAAACTTAAAAATGTTTGAATGTTATTGCATTCATTAACAAAATTGCAAACAAAGTGGTGTTTACTTTAAAGAAAAATGTAAAAAAGAAAGTAAAACAACAAAACGTTTGTTGTGGTGACTTAATAAATTAAACAGTGGATGCATTATTCAAAATTGTAAAACTAAATGTCCACAGATTATGTGTATCCTTTTAAGTGCAGTACAGAAACCTTGTGTGAACTCAGTCAGAACACTGACTTCGTACATCCATTAATGTATGAATGACCTGCAAAAAGTTAGTTCTATGAAAAGGTCACCATTTCCTGGCAGTTAATTTCATATTGTGTTATGTAATGCAATAGCTTCTTTCGCATGTGACCAGTTCATGTTTGAAGTACAGACTAATTAATTCAATTAATTTGACTTTGAATTACAAATCACATAGATTTCAATATTCCAACACAGAAGAAAGAACAAGCATTCAAGTAAAACCTGTGCTATCTTTCATTATTTTCTAAAGCATTTTAATTATGTAAAGCTTCATTCATATCACAGTATCAAAAATGTTTCTGAAATAGACAAATAACTGCCAGTAAGTCAAGCAGCGTGAGACAGATTATAGCTGAAAGACCATAATGTAAACCGGACATGTACATTTAATGTATGCATACCCCACACATGTACACCCACACCCTTTAGGGTACTAAAGCCTAGCAGGCAGTTAATAATATAACTCTGAGGCATATAAACAGATGAGGCACATCAACACACAGGGATAAACATTTCCTGATGCCTTATAATACGTTTCTAATAATTGCTGATAGTACATAAAGAGGAAACAAAAGGTTGTGAGTTCAGCATGTACCAGTGGGCTGAAATGCCAAAGAACATTCAGTGATACGCAAATAAATCAGCCTGGTAGCACTCATGCTTAAACTCTTAGATCTCCAAAACTCCTGTACTGTAGATGCTCAATGGCACGCGACTTAGAATGACATCAGAGTACAGTAAAATGTTATTAAAATAGTAATTATTTTCCACTCACAGCCCCTTAAGTTCCAGATGTTACATTTTACTAGTAATTAAAAGGAAAAACATATCTTTGGCTTCTGTTATTAGTAACCACCTTCTTGGATTTCATTTGCCACCTCAGTTATTTTGACATGGACAAGTGTTATAGACTGCTGAGGCTAAGGTGAAATCAGTTATGTGATCTTATTAGTCATACATTGTACAATATTTGCAGCACCAAAATACAGTTACGCCTATTTAGTAATTTCACAAATTTTATTCTGCATCGTGAATAAACTTTTGCGCTCTAGACTTTAAGGACCTCAGTGTTGGGTGTGACCCTGCCCCCATTATGACACACAATGATTTTAATGATTAATTTCAGGATTTTTCCATTTCTTCACCGTGAAGCGTAACTCATAAATGTTTAACACTTGATTTATCACAGGCCCAAATTCATTCTATTCATTCTAATACAGAGTTTCATTGGGTTAAAATTCAGCTGACCTTTTTTCTTCAGTGAGGGAATTCCATAGCTATCAAATGACAAGTGAATATTCATTATTTATATCATCACACGGTTATTCTAATTAGCTGATAAAGCGATGGCTAACCTTTGCAACACAGCTAAACGCTCTGAGCCATCTGGACTGCAGAAGGAATTTCACAAAGCTGGAGAGACTCCAAGAGCAAATTGAACACCGGACCACCAGAGACCCTCTGAACAATATGCATATTTAGAATGATAACAGGAAGTGGATGGACATCTCCACCAGCCCATTGGAGAGCAGTAGCGTGTGAACACCAATAACATCAGTTAATACAGTTTTCTCTAAAGGAACTCTTTAGCAGAAAGCTCTGCCTGTTATTCTCATACAAATTTACCAGCTACAATTAGGTCAACATACACAAGCTGTGGACAGATCTGCTGAGACGGTCTGCATTCATGCGTGATTCCAATTTATCTCAAAACTCTCAAGCCATGCCACTGAAACACACAATGAAACACTGAACATCAAAACACAGTGGGATGGCAGTCCCACATGGGTTGCCAGGTTTGTAGGAGGTGTGATGTAATAGTTAAGGCTCAGAGTCAGGCTGGAAGTGAATATAGGACGGGCAGCAGCTTTTAACACAGTTCCTGTAGCTTAACTGGTACAGCACTGCATTAGCAGTTAACTGGTTATAGGTTTGATCCTCATGGAACACACATACTGGTCAAATATACATGGAATGCACTGTAATTCTGCTTGGATCAAAGCATCTGCCAAATGCATAAATGTACAGTAAATGTATTGTTAAATGAAGTTCTTAACTAGCTAAATTTTAGCTCAATTTGAAGTTCCAAATTAAACCTCATCAGCAGGGTTATGCCATTGTACACTCTTTTCAGGTTCCACCATTAAACAGCCTGGTTTTTATAATACGCTCATTACTGTTGTATGGAGACATTGATTGGAAATTACAGAAACAAATTCCATCTGTTCTGGTTGTATGGAGATATAGATTCTATGAGGCTAATCTAATGCACAATTACCTCATGATAGCAAAAATCTTACACCTTATTCTCTGATTATAAATGAGTCCAAACACAAGTTCACAAGAAACAAAAAACAGCTCCTCCGGCAGTAAATACAGCTGTGTGTGTGTGTGAGAGAGACAGAGACACAGAGAGAGATACAGAGAGAAAGGAAGAGAGAGAGAGAGAGAGAGAGAGAAAACGAGGGATAGAGAGAGAGAAAAAGAAGGGAAAGAGAGAGAGAGAGGAGGTGTGGGGAAATGCTGTAGGTCTCTCATTAATGAAGCAAAGCAGCTTTCGCCCAAATCAAACATCAATCTCCACAGACTTTTCCACTAAACAAAACTCTAAGTCAACAACTTGACAGGGAGTGTCAAATCATAACATCTCATCGCCTATTCATTTGACACAAATACATTTTCCAACATGTGGGAAAAGCCAGATATACACCTAAAGCATAAATAAAAAACGTATTGATTTTGTTGTATTCAATAAAGGAAGCAGTGATTGTTGCAGCATGAGGGCAGAGCACTGCAGTTATGGCCGTAACCAGTTTGCAGAGCCGTATTTCTCTGGAATGCATTGGAAGAGCCTGACACACATCATCTCCTGTAAGTGGCTGAACTCTGCACCAATTACAAAGGTGGCCATGTGGGAGAGCAGAGCTTTCGCCTGACTTTCATCTGCTGGCTTCAGCTCTTGTTTTCAGCTAACGAAAGAAAATGTCACACACTTTTTAACCCATCATTTTCAATAGCCTTCAGCCTCCATCTAGTCGATTTACGCTATTAAGCCAAGAGTAACAGACTCCAGATTCAAGAGCCACTGTAATACTTCAACAGAGCGACATTGTCTCATAGCTTCTACACAGCACTGCTTTCAGATGATTTTTAAAATATAGATGAAAGGCAATGAAAGATTATTGTAATGCAAAAACATGAAAGGAAATTGTAAGCTAGCTATAGTTTAAAGTAGTTAAGCTATACTAACTATATGCTTTAACCATAAGAGAAAAGCATAAAGTAGTTAACTAAATCTCTGTCTATACTCTGTCTCTGTCTATCTCTGTCTAATACAAAGATAATAATAAAAATGTTCTGTATGTTTTCTAGTTAGAACAAAAACAATAAGGGTCCTAATAACGTTAATCATATAAATCATATATCAAATATCAATATAAAGAGAAAGGGATTAAGATGCAGCAATGTTGGAAATATTAAATCAGTGAGCACAGATGTTTAAAGGATATGTCCACCCCAAAATGATATTTTGCTCATAAATAACTCACCCCTAAGGCAGCCAAGGTGAATATGACTTTCTTCTTTTACACAATCAGACTTATATTAAATAATATCCTGGCTCCTCCCAGCTTTAAAATGGCAGTTATATTATTTTAGCCTGATTTTAAGGCTAAAAACATCCATTCATCATAAATGTAATTCATAAGATTCCAGGGGGTTAATAAATGTCGCCTGAGGGGAAAAATGCATTTGTGAAAAATTACTATTATGAGCGTTATAGTGATCCAAACGGCACATTTAAATGTAAATGTCTGCATAAAAACTACACTGAACATCAAATGTTCCGATCAATAAATATGCTTACAACAGTAATATTTTTATTAGAAATGTATCACCACCGAATACAAAACAGCCTGAACTATCAAAACAGCAAAGAACTGTTTCTGAAAGTCTACTACTGAGGTAAAGACCTGCTTCATTTAGGAGCTATGAAAGGCTGAAAAGCTTTAGAGGGAGATTGGTTTCTAAGCACAGATTTACAGAGGTTGTTAAATTATGCAGGGCTGGTGAACACAGGCTTGTCTCATCAGCACAACAGTCTGCCTCAGCACACATGATGGCTACCATATGGTACCCAGCTCTGGAGGTGGGCAAGAGGATGTTATTTACACAGCGAGTTTAGCACTGAGCCCTACACGCTGTAGGTAAAACAGACTTCTAACTGAAGAGCTGCATCTGTTGAATTTGATAGAAATATCACCATTCTCCACGTTAACTAATGAGGATCCTACACATTATAATGATAAAGTAAAAAATATAACTAGCGTGTTATGTCTGTTCATGTATGTTACATGAGGCTTATACTGCAACTGCAATGATGTTGTAATGATGTTCATTTGATGTGCCATATAAACAATGAGATTTTTCTGTAATGTTTCAGAATCACAGTACTTTATCTAAGATAAGACAAAATGAAAGTTAGTGTCCCAAAAGAAATTTGCCTTGGGCACATTACATACAATACCTACATACACAATCTTATCAATACAGCACAGCTACAGTACATACACCACCGGCCAAAAGTTTAGAAATTCTTGCCAAACAATTCCATTGTTAAAGGACAAGAAGTAATATTTTTGAATACAAGAAGTATGAGAGTGAAGACATGATAATGGAATTTTCTCTCTAAAAATATTGACTGTTCAAAGTCAGTAAAACACACTGAGGGGACGACATCTCTCCATGTGTCCAACTTCCTCCTGTTCCGGTCACAGCATATGATCATCAGCACAGAGCAGACAAGACAAGAATACCAATCTCATCTGTGGACAGATCATCAGCAACTCACTGTGGGGGATTGTGCAAGAAAAAACATCTGGAGAAGGTCTCGCATCATTCCGTCTCATCAGCAAAACTGACTGAGGACAATCACGGGGCAAAGAGAATCATCAACATTTAGTGGCACAATGAGACGGAAAGGTACATGTTCAGAGCGGCACATTAGAAACACAGGCTGCTTTGGGATTCCTGTGCTTTCACAGTACCTGCTTCAACTGGTTACAGATTCGAGGGCTGATAAAATGTCACCCTGGATAAAACATCTGCCAAATGTGGGTGTTCTCAAGGCTTTAACCCTCATTATCAGAAAAGGTGATGGGAAGAGAGTTCAGAAGAGCAGCAAGGTGGCAAATGTGTTGTGTCCAGGTAGGGCGAGTGTCTCAGACATTCAATCAATAGTTAAATGGTTGAAAGATAGTGCTGGTTCTGAGGAGAGCCAGCTGTTTACTAGTTTGAGAGGGTGCTGGAACAGAAACAATTGTGACAGGCTGCCCTGAGTCTGTAATACTTGAACAGCTAAATAATGAATGAATGCAGAGTACTGCCCTCTACTTTGACTTCTGAAGAGACCTGCAATGGGGAAAGTGATAACTACTGGTTAAAGGCAGAGGGCAGACAGCCAAAGACAGACTATCAAAGACACATAACAAGGTAAATCATACAAAGAACATGGCATGTTAACAAAGTTTCTCCTCACGCTTCTAATAATTTACCTAAAGAGACTGAACATTAAAGCTGATCCACAATAACTGAACAATTGTTGTTGACAATATTGAAACCTTTTTAAAGACGCTGACAACACAAATACCCTGAGAAACCTGACATTAAAAAAAAATCTTCTAACATATTCTAATCATATTCTAATGGTCTACATTCACAATTCAGAAGATTCCATATGAAAGCAAACACATTTTTTATTAAATTAAGTCAAATTAAATCTAAATTCTTATTAAATTTATCTGAGAACTCCTCAGATAAATCTTTAAAGAATGACCTCTGAGTGACTAACTGTCCATATACACATGTGGTCTCCCCTGTGGAACTGGTGGTGATTTTCTACGGTGCTTGTGAAAGATCTTCATCTCCACACCATCACATAGGTGGCCGGGTCACAAACCACCAGCTGTAGAGCCCGTCTGTCATGGCCACAGAGCAGCCGTTTGCAAAATGTTAACAGTGAGGCTTCAATTCCCCAAAAGATCGGAGGAGGTATTAGCCAAGGCAAACTCTGCTCTCAGCTGAGGGGTATTTTCAGTCCTGTTAAACAGTGGGTCTATAAAAGTTGCTAGTAGGCAATTAACCATCTGTACACATGGCCACAAAAGAAGTATTTTTCACACACACTGCATCATCTGCATACCGACCTCTGGATACCAACATGTCCTCTAAAGTCTATTACAGAACAGACCACATTTCTATTATCATTTTTCTTTTCACATAATCCATCAGGAAGCAAGCTGTTGCAAACATTCTTGTAGATAAATAAGCTTTCGTTATGCTTTCATTTTCATTGTATACATATTTTTTTGCTGAAGCACAAGATGAAGAGACGTCCATTTTAAGAGACAACGAAACAAGGGCCTTTCATGCAACTGCTAATAATCAATTAACTGCTTTTATAATGGAGAATACACAATACATGGCCAATGTGTGCTTTGGTGAGATGAAGTCTGAAAGGAGAATATTCAACTTCAGTTGAGAGCTGGAGGGCTTGTACGTACTCCAAAAACAACATTTAATGTAATGCTACAAAACTCTAGCTGACAGTCGATGGAGGAGAGAACGCGAGAAGACGGCTAGCGCTAATGGGCATGTTTTCCCGTGAAGAGCGCAAGTCTACAGCAATAAAGAGCAGTATTTACACGGACACTTATTAGCAAGTGCCATTTTTCTGAGAGAGAGACTGTTTACACTCATACTTTAGCCTGGAGGCTGAAATAGGTTTTGTAAACTTCATTTAATGATGAGGTATGCATTAGTCAGTGAAATGGTAATGAGCTGAATGCTCACCACACTCAAAATGCAAAACATCTTTAGGCTGCTTAGATATATTCTACTGGGGATATTTCTAGCATTTAATAAAAACAGTTATTTTAAATGCCCTAAATAAAACTGTTTACATGAGAGAGTATCTAAATCGTGATCACTGTGATCATAGACTCTAATGATTCTCATTATTTCATTCTCACTCTAGATTCACCATATGGTGGAGGAAATCTGCAGAGGTTCTGCTGTAAGCGTGATTGTGAGAATCTCACCTGATTTTTTACGTCTAATTTGGGGCACGACCGGCCCCCGTTGAACGGCTTTTCACGTAGCCACTTGGACCTGATTTTCAGCCCGCTGCCACAGGAGGCGCTGCAGGCCGACCACGGTGACCAGTCACTGAGCTTGCAGTCCAGAGGGCAGGGCACTTGACAGACCTCCTCCACCAGACCTGTAAGAGACCATGTTAAGTAATCAGAGCGGCCTCAGCCCCTGCCATCCTGGATCATGTTCATAATGTTATAAGCAGCACCTGGTGTCTAGCCAGAGACCTCTATCTAACATACACTGACAGTTCAGGGCACCCCACAGATTCCTTTTTGACTAATGACTGCTCACCCTCCCAACGGAGGAAGAATTACTTCTAGTGAGACAGAGAGAAGAGGCTCAGAAAAGAAAAGAGAAACAGGTAGACCCACCTGTTTCGCTGCAGTAGTCTGGGCTAACCAGTTGCTTGTCCTGGTCCAGACAGGCAACAGCTCGATATTGCACACCTTGACCACAGTCACGAGCCTCTTTACGAAGTCTCCAACCTTGCAGAAATCCTTGCGCTGAGGCCTCTGACAGGATACAAGACGACCAGTTACCATAGGACTCAGCAACAAACTCGTCACATGGACAAGCCTCAAACTCCACCAGGGGGTACAAGTCTTCTCTCTGACAACGCTTTTGTTTTCTGCTCCGACCTGAAATGGCAGGAAAATATTACAGAGATTTAGATGAAAGAAAGGAAAAAGACAGAACAACAAATAACAAAGAGATCAGTCATCTGAATTTTTAGGTGCCACTTAGATAACACAGCCTTTCTGCAGCCACAGGGGACTCCAGGCTGCACTCAGGGAGCTCAAGTGAGTAATATAGCTGTCTCTGAAAATTATTAAACATTAATGATGTATAAATAAGTGGAGCTATAATTCATTCTGCTGCCAACTGTGGCCTGATAAATGCCACTGCAAACATCCTTAGAGAATCATTACTGAGCTATTTTGAGTCAATTGAAACTGAAAGATTTTTGAATTTAAAGTGATGAAGACAAAACTGACGGAAACTTAGTTTAGTTCAATCCTAAATTCCTTCAACACTTAAAAAATAGCTAAGCTTAAAGCAACTTTTAAGATTTTTGGAAGAATTTCCATGAAAATTGTTTTGCAGTGTGGTATTCAAGCATAAAAAAAAACAATATAGCACTTTAAAAGATCATAAAAGTCTTTATGTCTTTATTCTCTGATATTCATTAAGTTTAATTCAAGAACTGGATAAATCTGATTTGTGAATGAGACAAATGATTTGTAAAGCAGGTAAATGGATTCACTGAAAGGAGACCTACAGTAGGATGGATGTGAAAATATACTGTGAATAACAACTTTAATTCCTTTTTTTACACAATGCTATTAGGCTTGGAAATCTGGTGTGGTAGTGTTCTGGTACAGTACATTTTGAAACTTGAAAGCTCCATTTATTGTATCGACAAGAATAGAGCAACTAGTGCTATTTTCTAAAGACCAAATTTTGTATTATTTGAATTAGACGTGACTGTGAATAAATGCCAGAAATTTCATTTCAGCTGAACTGCTGTCCTAAATAACAGAAACTCGGTTCAGTCAGAGGTGAATGTCAGCTCAGGCTTTGTTCTGCATGACACCATCTCGTGACATTTGACAAAGAGCATGTCCTTTTCTCTCTCTCCACAGTCCTAATTCACTTATATACAAACACAGACACACACCACTCTCTTGTTCAGCGGACCGTATACTTCTAATTTATCTAATGAGGGGAGAAATGAATAGATTTCACATCATAAAGGATTCTGGTTAAGAGGCTATTAGCTCCTCTTTGCACACTTCACTTCCTGGAACATTTCAAATTAGTCATGTCCATCAGACATGATGAAGATTATTAAGTTATAAATAAAAGGATCTGTCTGTGATGAGAGCTTCTCCTTTCAGACAAGCTGTCAATGACACTGCAGACCAACGTTCAGCTGGGTCCTCAAGCCTGTCAAATACAATCACATCATCTGTAAAACCATTAAAAACCTGGACAGCACAGGCATGCTGAACCACCAACAGCTGACCATGAGGGTTTGTTCTGATGTCATAGATATAAAAGTTTTGTGCGTTCCTGTTGGATAAATGGTTCTGATGTTCATCATTATGGTGTTACACTCTTGTGGATGTCAAAAGCCAGCTGTTTTATGAAATATATGAGAAGACAGCTTTGCACTTTTGTTTCAAATAAGCTGCTAAAGCAAAGCTGCTAAACTAGACAGACTTTGTGACAGTGTTTGTGAATAGTGTATGTTTTTCACTGTGTGAACATGCAGGTGTGGTGTATGTACAATGCCTGCAATTGTATTGCTTTATTTCCTGTTTATAAATCCCTGTATTTAAATCATCTCCTTAACCGTTCAGTCCATGAAGGCAATAAAATAAAAAAAAGTAATGAATTTGTTTATTTATAATAAACCCAGTTTATCAGTAATTAAAAATGAATGAACACCCTGAGTTGGTAACAGAATGACTTGGAAGTGCATTAGGTATCAATTATTAAACAGTTCAGAGTTAATTATTCCACTTATGCCACATTCATCTCAGCACAGTCTTCTGGTTTTGTCATTGTGTGTGTATAAGACAGACAGAGGGAGAGAGAGGGAGAGGAAGAGAGAGACAGAGAGAATTTTACATTCACAAAAATTATTACATATTGTTTTACATTTTGTGATTTGTACATTTTGTGATTTGTACATTTTGTGATTTGTACATTTTGTGATTTTGTGTAATGTACATTTTGTACATTATTTTACTGGTTCTTGCTWTGAAATGCTGTATGGCTCTTTAAAGCTGACAAAATGACATGCAACTATATTGTGGTCAACAAACCTCAAACTACTTCATAAGCAGACAGTTCCAGACACCATGGAATCTGCCAACCAATCAAATCCATTGATCTACCTATATGGTATATGAGAAGCAAAAATATCTATAGAGAGAGAGAGAGAGAGAGAGAGAGAGAGGGAGAGAGGGAGAGAGTGATGGGCACTGTCAAAGAGGTAGAGGGGAGGAGAAACGTACACTCTGACTGGTGTCCAGAAGACTCCCTGCTGAGTGTTTGCCATCCTCCATCTGTTTTGGTGTTCATAAGGGGCCAGTGATAGAAAACATCTCTGTGGTGTGAAATCTCTGTCAGTACACTGCAGCCTTACTGCCAATCTGCTCCCTGCTTTTACTGTGTATGCGTGTGAGTGCGTGCTTATGTATATAACACACAGACACACAGACACACACACACACACACACACACACACACACACACACACACTGCAAGGCTATGATTCATTATTAATGACACCTCCAGAAAGCAAAGCCAGCTGGATATTGTGCATTCAATTAAGCAAGCGGCACGACAATCCTTACCTTGCAGTTATTTAGCTTTAATTCCTGTTTTAGGATCAAGTCTGACATTTTAGCATCTGATGGCTTTTGATGTAAGAGTTTTCAGGTGAAGAAGGTCTTTGAAAGTCTATCTGGTGCAGAGAAGGCATCACATCTTCAGTTGCGCAGGAGCTTAATGAGAGCCAATCATGATTTTTATAGGAACAAACTAGCTGAGGCATAAAAGCTCTGCAGTAATTCTAAAACAGGCAGTTTGAAGTCCTCAGCAAGCCTCTGATATCCAGTGACAGACAGAACTGTCAAAACAAGCTGTTTTTTACAGTTAAGTTAACTTAAGAAGGAAAGATGTGAAATTGAAGACAATTAATGAAACAATGAATGTAATTTATTTCTGAATTTATGTAAAGCAGCTTAAAAACAATATGTATTGTAAATATGTAAATGTGAATATGAACTGAATGCTATAGTGATATTTCTCAACTACAACACTTAAGAAAGCATTTGGCACCAGCTACCAAAGTGGTTCACTAACCCTGTGCCCCTAATTTATGCCTGTACTTGTCAGGATTTAAAGAGCTTTTGACTTATCAGGATTTAGCATATTCACATGCTTGTATTCACCAGTCTAAAATCCTACTGACTGTAATGAATAAATGAATCAAATCTTGTTCTCTCATTTTTGCTGAGTTTCCTGAAAGCCCAAACTGTCAGCACTCATCAACACATACAACACATATATTTAATTACTGTAGAATATTTGTTTGTACTTTAATATGCTTGTGTACCAAAAAAATAAATGAAAACAGGTTAAAGATGAAGTCTATCAATTTGTATAGTAGAATACTTCTTTCCTGTTTTAATATGCAGTCAACTATGAGTAAGTCAATCGTCTTTCAATCTCCCAGCTGTGTGTTCTATTGAAAACAATAGTCTGATGTTTGTTATGAAGAGTCTGATAAAAGTTTTGCTAATGATGAGTGTGGGACTACCTTTTTTCTTTCAAACAGCAGACAGGGCACAAACACAAGAGACCTTCACAGAGTTCAGAGCTGTAACCTTTGGGGACCAACCAATTGTCTACACCACCACTTTGCTCATTAATGTAGCTAACAGTTTTTCAACAGGTGTTTTTGTGTTATCAGCAGTTTCTCACCTGTTAGGGTGCGTTTACGGGTCTGTCGACTGCCACAGCCTGAGCACTCTGTGAATTTAGACCAGGCACTGAAGGTGCAGTCATCTCTGCACGGCACCCAGCAGCTTTGGAAGCGTGACGGCATTGGTCCAGCCCATCGCAGACACTCTGAGACGGGAGCTACCTCATCATACCCGTCCACACAGCTCACTCCTGTGAAGAGACACAACCCAGCCCACGGCTATAATCCAATCACATCTGCAGTCATTTACATTTAGCTTAAAAAGAAACATAGAGCTGAAAGAAACATCAGCTGTTTATCGGTTTCCAAACTGTGGAGCTAAAAATAAAAAATAACACTTTGCAGAATGCAGAAAAATAACACTTTCTGGTCCTTTAATTACTGTTTAATGATATTCAAAACCTAGTTTGGAAAGGCAAAACACAGTAGCTACACGTTTTGTAAAAGCTATTGTGTGTCTATGAAGTCTGACAGAACAGATTAGATCAACCATAATCAGATTCAAGTGTGAGAACAAAAATTGCAGTAACTCCCAAAACCAATTTCCTGTAAGTCATTTGCCTTAGTTTCAGTGCTGGTGTAAGTACTGCATTTTGCCTTTATAGCATACTTCACACCACACCAATGCAGTACAGCTTCATTAATAATAATAGACAGACAACGTGTTTCTCTCTTTGAGTTCTGTACACATAAACAGGGAGGAAAATTCACAGAATCATATCTGCTGCTAAATTAAGGTGTAGTGACCAAAATATAAACTTTTTAGAGTGCTGATGTCAGATCCTCTCTGAAGAAAACAGTCGTAAGCTGCATCAATCCGCTCAACGATAAATGATATGCTTGGGAAAAGTGAAGCCGACTGTTACCTTTTCAGCATACTGGTTCATCCATTCCACCCACAATGTATTCCTAGCAGACAGCAAGGATTGTGCCGAGGACTTTTTGCTCACTGACTTCAATTTGCCAGTCTGCTTTATATGGTGACATGTTTTGACACAGTCCTCCACAGTGTGGCTCGGTTCCACACTGCAGATGTTTTTCATGGAAGCTCAGTTAACACACAGCTATAAGGATGACACTTGAAGGAAACTTTTCAAACTAAATGGCAAGGTTTGTTAATGGCTGTGCTTACCTTGTTAGACAACAACAAAATAACATTCACTGCTGCTAATTAAGAAATGGCTATTAGCAACTGTAATAAAGTAAAATGTACATTATTCCCCCTAATAATGCACATTTTAACACCAGGGCATTACCCTGGATGTTACTGTGGAGAAATGGGCCTTTTCATTGCATATTGTTTGAATAAAACAATGCTAAAACAATATGATAAAATGACACTAATGTTTACTATATGCTACAATTTTGTTCCCCTCCTCAAATGTGATTGGATGAGAGCTGTTTCAAAAGTATATAATCAGAAAATAGGATGTTTTTAATAGGATGCTGTGTGTCTCTCTAAGAGAGGAAACAATATTACAACAAAGTTATCAATTGCAGACACTTCACGGCAGATGAAGGTAATAACACACTCTCTCCATCACTCTCAATAGAAGCATGGCTTAATTGTGAAATATTTGGTTTGATTTTATTTAGAGTTTTTATTAGAATTTTATTAGAGCTGTTGGCAAGATGATCTCAGACAACCTATATTTTTAATATGCAAGCTTTAATATATTCGCAGTAGCAAAATCAAGTGAACATAAGTGGCTCAGCAGGGTTTGGTATTATATAATACTATGAATACAAAGCAGATTAGCACCAAATGCAATAAAGAATTCCTCTGAAGCTGTTCTTATTTTTATTACTTACCAGCAATCACACAAAGACTATTGACAAAGTGTGTAACAGAGCTGTGCCTTTTGTTACGCTGAGGTAACTGAAATTATCTAATTCATCACAGCATCTATACAAAGACAGATGATGAACCATGTTAACATTATTTGTGAATTACATGTTTAACAGAAGAAAAGTTAAACAATGCCCCAATATTATGCAAATTATCAGGGTAATACCATGGTTTATAGGATATATGTGTAATAGTACAAACTACTGACTCCCTCTCCATTTCAAAGTAGAATGTATAGTAAAATCCTTTTTTGTTGCTCTTAATAGATTACTTTAAACAGACTAAGAAAATAATATTTAATGTAATTCAATAGCATATCAATGCAATACTATACTTATAATATTTATACCATAATGCATCTAATTTCATTTGAATTAAATGTTGGTCTATCAGCAGATTATTTTTTACTGATGAAATTTAGTTTTTTCATCTAGTTATTTGGACTTGCAGAGTTGGATAAGCATGTTGCATAGTTTAGCTCTGATAACTATTGGTAGGAAACAAAATCACAACCTATCAAGATCTGACTGACAGGTTTTGTTCACAAGACAAAAGAGGAATGAGAACAAAGCCATTAACAACTCGTGAACCTTACAGTCACCTTCCCTAGGACAATGTCATGCTCTTATCTTACAGTGGCCCTCTGAACTCTTTGAATCGATGTACAAACATGACTTTAACACATCTTATTGATTCAATTTGAATTTCAAATCTTATTCTCTGACCAGATTGTTTGCTCTTTCCACTTCAAAACAGCGTGGGTGGGGAGTGTATATCAATGAGGGATGGTGTTTCAGAAAATATCATTACAATTTGCTTGTGTGTTTTCACAGATATATAAAAACTATGCATTTAGATTAGCAAAGTCAGTTTATTTGTTATACTCCCACAAAAAGGAAACTGGTCTATTATACTACAGTTGTCATTGTACAGAAAAATTGGACCAATCACAATGAAGTACTAGCAATAAGAGCAATAATATGTATTATATAATAAATCTTAAAAGGCGCCATTTTCTAGTATTGTTGAATACTCATTTCCTCCTGGCCATTTGGCCTTCGGTTTTAGACGTTAAATGGAGACACCTAAATGGAATTCTTTTTTCATCTCAGTCATTCCTCCCAGGACAGAAATCTGTTTCTCATCATTCTCCCTCTAGCGCCGCCCTCCTTTTCTTTCTCACACTCGTTCTTCCCACAATCCCCTAGAGACAGAAAGGTTGACAGAAGTGACATTCTGATTGGAGCGGCAGGTCACCCATTTTTAGCACAATTATTCCCCCTCGCGCATCCATCTCTACTGCTCTCCCATTCAGCTCCCCTCCTCTCCCAATTGTTAACATTTTATTCTTATCTCGGCTCATGACAGCGACCATCTTAATAATGCAGCCACTTACAAAGGTGACAATGTTTGCTGACTACTCAAAAGGACACAGCAGAGAACTTTTGTGGCCCTTAAAAGACTCTGTCATACTTTTCAGCTAAGCTCTTCAGCACTCATTAACTGCACAGGCTGAGAGCACAAAAACCCAGAAGATTCTTCTTTTTATTAGAGTAACCCTTTCATGTGCTTCTAATGTTAAGGCTCCGATATGTGGGTCCAATTAATTGACTTATGGAGCTCTGCACAAAACCAACAGGCACTGTGGGAAGAACTCCCACAGCCATCCCATAATAATGTGAACTGATTAACAGAGACATTTTAATCCATAATGTCAGACAAAGATTAGTATGTGTGGTATAATCAATATATCTGCCATCTTAAATACCCCCGCCAAGAGTCACACAAGCACAATCAGACTCTATGAAATAACTGCAGTGGGGTATTTGATTCAAACATTCAAAATAAGATCTCTGAACAAAACAATCTCTCCGGAAACAGAAACAGGCTGTGGGCTTCTCACATCAAGGCACTGCGGAAGTGAAAAATTGCTTTCATTAATCAGCAAACTATTCATAAGGAATAAGAGGTCACTATTCATTAGCAGCAACTTCACAAACCAGCTCTGGTCACTTTTATGCTTTAATAATGAAACAATAAGCTATGAGAAGCTGTGCATTACAGTGTTTTTTTCATTGGTGAGGTGCTATGATTACCACAAGCTCAAGTATTGTTTGTTAAAATGGCACAGAAAGCTAAATGATAACTGCAAATCTTCAACAAACAGTTGTACGTGTCACAAATACACATTTATTGGTTTGCGAACAATAGCTTTGAAATTGACTTATCCAATTAGAATTTACTAGGAACTATCTCTTGCATAATGCAACATACAACCCATGTGACAATGATTTCCAGCTGTGCACTTGCCACACAGACACACTGTTGACTGTAACAGGTGTGCTCTGTCAGAATAGATGAGCTGTCAAGAGACATTGACACACACAGCACTGAAAACAATGGAGGTCATCTAGTCACTTTACAACATTTCTCTGTTCCCTGAGTATGTCCTTCACTTTCTGCAATCCCATTGGTGGATTATGTCATTGCTCATTTGCATAAAATTAAACTCTACCATCGCTTTCAATTTACACAGTCTCAAGAGACCAACTCTTATTGAAAACAAATTAGTTGTGAACGCTTTGTAGTTGCACGTATATATAATAGAAAGCACAATATGCGTGTGGTTCATGTTGGTTCCACACAGTCTTTCTGGTTCATTTAGTGTAACTACAAGTAACTACATCACCTTCAACCTGTAATTTATTTTTAAGGATGCTGATAGTGCAAGCATTCTTAAACCTAGCCGGAGTCTGTCGGCTGCCTGATTTGCATCCCAGTGGCAGAGATGGTTTGTGTGCTTGTCTCAAACCACCACTCCACCTGAGAACACCGAACATAATCAAATTACAGCAGCCAGGGAGCTTGCCTTAAGTACAACAATAAATCATCCAGGTACACAAACAACCTGCATAATGTTTAATCGCCAGACTGAAGTAAATACTAAAGCTCATTGCAGTCGCAACACTCAAAAAGCAGAAATGAATTGGTGAACATTTGTAAACTAGCTCAGACTTGTTTGATATTTTGTTTAGTTTAATTTATGCTTTGTGTTAGAGGGATTCATAGAGAGGTCGACTCCATGTCAAGTGCTTGTTTAAACAGATCTACAGTTTGTCTTCATCCAGTCCGCATCCTAACCTTGCTCTTTCTGTAGTGTATACTTACTAGTTAATGATAGCATAGTGGATACAGCAAGACAACATTTACACAGACTTATTTTTAATGAACAGCCAAAGCCACTTTTGTATAAAATTATTCATTTCAGCATGATCTTAACAAATCCAATTAACAAATTCATTAACAAATATTACAAGTATATTTAAAATAGAATATGTATGAAAACATACAAATTATAAAATTTCTAAAAAAAAAGTTGCTAAAAAGTTGCTTTTATTTTAATTGTGATGCATTTTATAACCTGTTTGCATTACAATTCTGAAATACACTTGAGACCCTGTAAAGCAATGTTCCTTGCAAATGACAGAAAACAAAACAGAAGTGTGACTTTTAAGCTAAAGAAATACCACATGTGGTACAAAGGCAAGCTGTTTCACCATATGTTATCGACAGCTTTTCCCTCCATTTTCTCATATAAAGACATATATTTATCTCATGCAACATTCACACTTTCCACAGACTCATATAAACAAAAGCCTATACATGCACAGTAGGGAACTTCAGACAGGTGGATCAATCATTTACAGGAAGCAAACATCTCTTACTGTACCTCTCATCTCTAATCCTTTTCCACACGATTCCGTAGCTCCTGTCATTCCCTGCTGGACAGAATCTGGGACCAGAGCACACGGATGCCAATGGTGTGTCTTCCACCTACAAAAGAGATGAATATTTGTGGTGATGCATTTGTACAAACCAAGTATTAAACATGCAAATACAAATAATGCTCTTCAATGTAAACATGTAGACAGACTCTTCAATTCATCTATCTAATGTGACTAATGCAGTTTTTGAGGCACAAGCCAAACCTCTCTGCATTTATTTGGCATTCGGCATACCCTAAACCAGTTCACGGCTTGTATTGTGAGCTTACAGAAAGTATAATTTATTACCAGTTCCAGATAATTTACCTATAGGTAGGACAAACCAAAAGCATCTCGCATTCTCTTTCCTCATACAGAGTGTCCGGGCATTCTTGACCGTGATTGGCTGGCAGCTGGATAATGATCCTGTATCGTGACTGTGAGGGAACAGTCCCATTCGCTGTCCAAGAGACACACACACAAGCATTTTTATACAGAACTGTCATTTTGTTAGCATTCTGTAAGTAATTATCACCAATTGCAAAAGCTCTTTAGATAAGAAGTACTGATATGATGCCCGAGTTGATATAGCACATGCTCCATCTATATGGATCCTAAGCTGATGTAATGACTTCATTTAACAGACTATGTAAGGCTCATTACACATTACTAATTACCAAAAGACTGATAATAGCACAATTAGGAGGGCAATCACATTAACAGAAAACTCAACAGGGTGAAGCGAAGTATTTACGCAAGGGTTATTTTAAAACATCTCTTCTAAAAGTTTTACCATTTAATTCCATCATAATAAACGTCTGTTCACTTCTGTTAATTTGTAGTGATTGCAAATTAATAGTCTCAATAAACCGTAATGAAATAGTTTTACTGGTGAAAGAAAAAGTCTTCCTGAGAGTGACCTACAGTACTTTGTTTTTAAATGCTTTTACAGTGACAGTATTGGACATCCCAGCAGCTAGTGTGTGATACTGTGTGTGTAACTTTAAAACACACTGTAATCTCCACGGCTAACCTGTTTTTATTACCTCAGGCCTCATGACAGAAATGAATTCTATTTTTTAATAACAAACTCTACGAATTTAATACTTTTTGGCCAAGAAAAGGAAGAATATTATTACATAAAAGAATTTGTGTGAGGCATTTGTGTCAATGTTGGATACCACAGATTTAAACAAAAACAGAAGTAAATGGGGTAGTGTGACACAGTGTGTAGAAAGTACAGGTAAGACTCAGTGCAGTTTTAATGTAATATTTCCATAATTTTAGCTTTACTTAAAAGAAACAAGTCAAAATAATCTTCAGTGGGTAAACAACATTGTCACAACACGTCTGTGAACTAAACCTGGACAGCTCCTTAAAGTGAGGTGCTGCAAAAGGAAAATGATTGTGTCAATAGCTATACCTGGCAGGCATGCGGTAGGACAGGCCGTCCATTCACTAAAAGGAGTGACAATGCAATCTTTCTTACAGGGCAATGAACAGGACCGAATGGTGTCTGGTCGGGCAGAATCTGGACACCTGTGACACACACATGGGGAAAGAGAGAAAGGCCATTTGTATGATATCTTCTGTTAGACAAACAATGATGAGCTGTCTTGAGTGTCTGTCCTTGACTGCCTTTGAGGGGCCTGTTGTTTTACTACACAAACATTATTATGTGCAGATATACATAATGAGTTACATAATCTCAGAAGATCAGGACCACACCTCGAATAATGCTGATGGCATTTTTATCATACCCCAGCAGTTTAAAATGTAGCGAATCACATCTGAAAGAACGTATAGTAAAACTAGTTATTTTAATAAGCGACAGAGAGAGAGACAGAGAGAGACAGCGAGGTTGTGTCTGGAAATATTTGAGCCTAAGGGAAGAGGTTATATGAACCTTCATATTTCTAAAGAGAGAGAGGAAAAAAGGGCAAGAGAGCCCACAGAGCTCCTGTAAACCTTTTAATGCAAAGAATATATATCCACACAGACAGTCTAACTCACAGTGTGGGGGATGGAGGTAATATAAGGGACTGCCCTGGTTCTCAGAGTTTTCAAGTTCAAATCATTTGTGTTGATATTGCATGTGAGAGCCAATTATGTCTGTGAAGTTTATCATTCTATTATATGATAAGTGAGCTGGGCTTTCTTTACCTAAATAAAGACACTGTCCTGTTTATTATTACTGTGTCATGATCATAGATTCTCTGTGAAAAATGACTTAAATTTCAGTCTTTTTCTTACGTAGTGTGAGAGTAAACACAAGTAATATGCTACTACAACTACTAACTACTTTTATGATTCCTTTATGTGCTTTTCAGAGCTTGACAGTTACAGCATAATCACTATTTTTAATGAAAAACTATAACAGTGTAAGTTTGTAATAGCCTTATGTAGACTGCACCAGACATCCGGTGCTTTTAGACCAACCAAGAACCTCTCATTTAGCTGCCATGTCAATTATTCACAGATTTTTAATTTTAAGGGCCATTTAAAGGTGAGACTTATTATTCTACAATTAATAAATAATACAATCCTATTGATCTTTTAAAAGCAATTAAATATAAAACTGTAGTATAGGTCTAGATTCTAAGTACAGTACATTTAACAACCTGTGAGCCCTTCCTCAGGAAACTTGTGAATCAGTCAACCGATAAGCCAATTAACACTTACAGGGTTGAAAAAAAACATTGCCAGTTTTGTGTTCAATATACATCCAACCATACTTGCAAAAGTTTTTTCAAGTTTCAAACAAGGGCATTGCAAAAAAACTCCACTGCACTGAGATGATGATGTGGTCTTTGTGAGTGCACATGCATCGTTTAAGACAATGTTGCTTTTCAGAAAACATCAATGCCTCTGAGCCGGACTCTAGTCATGCCATTGCAAACTACAGTTTCCTTCCCAGCATGCAGCAGCAATAAAGAAAGGAGGCCGGACACAGCAGGACCTGACCAACTACAGGGAGTAGAGACCAGCAAACAGGACACGTCAAAGCAAGGGACAAACAAGAACAGAGGCATGAATCTTCTCTGTTTTTCTTCTCCCTTTTGTTCTCTGTGGAGCAGAATGTCATTACAGAGGGCAAACACCCAAAGGCAATGACGCTAAAAATACTGAAAAAACAACAAAACAGAGAATGAAATGAGTGGGAGGAGGAGAGATGCAACAACCAGCTGAAATAAATACAGAAGAGGGGAACTTACAGTCAACAGGTGCATTCTTTTCATTTCTCTTTATTGACAAAATTATGAAAATTGATTTATTATGAACAGGTGGTTCTCGCTGTATTATAGCCCAGTGGTTCTCAACCTGACCTGCTCTGATTAATGTGTGAATTGCTGTATTATGGAACGATTTGAATGTACAGCACTTTGGTTCATTTGTATGGTTTTGTGCCAAATTTTATTTTGTGCTTTGTTTATTTAGAGTTTTTTAAGAGGATCTGTTGTTAGCTATAAACCTCCACCTCATTAATAATGAAAAAAGTAAAAATAAATAGTTCCTACACATGCCCACAGATTCATTAAAAGAATCAAAACAACATATGCGAAAAACTTGATCTTTGATTCTGCTATAAAAAATAATAAAATTAAATACATTTGTGTGAGTAAATAAACTTTAAATAAATTTTGACAAAGCCAAATAAACAGGGATTACATAGACTGCATCTATAAACAGGCTACTATATTCTACATAAATCAATGACTAGTCATGTCAATTTTGTCATTGTCCTTTCACTGATCTGCCATTGATTCCTGTTATTGACCTGCCATTTCTTTACTGGAAAAGCAGAGTATACGTTTTACTTTGGAAAGGACTGTTACATCAAAAGTCATTTGAGTGACTGACACTACAACATCAGTGTCTCAATCTGCTGTGTGCTTTCATTTTGATCAGAATCAGTTCACAGAGCTTTGAGACTTGTCACAGAGAAAACAACATTTTCTGTGACGGCAGCACCATTCGGTCTAGTAATTGGCAGTGGCTTTTTAATCTGTTAGGGGCCGGTCACACAGGATGTTTTTGCATTTAAAAATAGCAGCATGTAGCACAACAGAACGGAACAGAGAACAGGGGTCAGGAGATGTGATTTTTAAAGTTAAACTCAACTTTAAAAGCACCATGTAAAATGTGGCGTCTGACGCAGTACAATGGCCAACAACATCATGTTATTAATAAATCTGCAGAAGCAAGACAAATGTTCCCTTATTTATCTTTTCTGTCATGAGACACATTATTTATTTATGTAGGGAAAAATTCCTGTTTTTACAGAGCAAATGATTTTATTGAAATCAATGGTCTTCAAAACAAACAGGCTTGGAGCTTTTTTAGGTATTGTGACTCACAGGCTGGGAATCATTGGTATAGTCTTCTCATTTGATCTGGAGATCTGGGTGTTCCAGGCCCTGTGTATTTAAGCACTGCCCTGCTGCTACACGACAGCTCTGACAAGCTCTGAGATCCTCTGATCCACTTCATGGAAGCGACTCATAATGAGAGAGTTAATATAGAGCAGATTCAGCTTCTGAGGCATAAAGCTGAAGATAAACAAACATCCCACTGAGGGGTCGTTTCATATATCAGGGTGTTTAAAAAGCTCAGCTGTTTAAAATGAAATGTGACATAATGGGTTTGTGACAGAGAGCTATCGGAAGCACGCCACACCTACATGATAACTTTCAGCTGATTTCTCATCATGACAGAACAGAAGCTATAACTGATGCATTCTGCTCTCTGCCTCCAGCACATGAAGCGGAAAGGGAAAAGCAATGTGTGTGTGACTGAGGCAAACACATAAATAACTCACATCCTCAAACACATGCATGCCACACACACCTGTGATTTATATGTTTCAGTACATCTGTGAGTGAGCATGTGCATGATTACTGTGTGCCGAAGAGCCATGCGATTTGTTTTCATCTGCACTCCATTGACGCTTAAGCAGTATTTACACACTGAAAATGGTGGCACTGATGAAACTGCATGTAAAATTGCCTTTATTTAAACAGAATCAATGCAGTGTCTTTAACACTGAGGGTGAAGTGGGTTTTACATTGAGGTGCAGGTAACATTCAACCGGCACTTGTGTTTGGTTTTTCTGTGGCATTTGTGTATTGTTTTAAAAAGTTTTAAAAGGTACAAAACAGTCCAAAATGGGCTGCGTAAAGATGCCTTTAGATTTCCAACTAATTTGCAAACATAACATTTAGACACCGTTTGCTTTAAACACTCTTTAAATATTTCCAAATGCCTCTTCAACATGAACTCAATGAACTCAATACAGGGTCAAAAATCGTCCTCCGGAATATGATTCCAAACATACCAGTAAAGTACAGCGACCCACTTTTCATTGGTGTCATTATTATAAAAGAAAGAAATAGATAAATTGCTACATTATTTAGGAGGCTCAGTTCCTGATGCGCAACACAATAGCCTCTCTATCTATTTCAAAACAGCGTTTCATTCCTACCCAATTCACCATTACAGTACTCCCTCAAGAGGCCTGTATTTATAAAGGAAAAACCTGGGGTAATGTGAACTTCTACCTTTCTGATTCAGGAAACAGAAAAACACAGTCCACTCATGCCTGCATTCACCGCCGATGACTGAGAATATTGACACACAGAATGTTATAAGACATACTTTTACCGCAAGCACCTTAAAATCAAGTGCTCTTCTTATGAAAGGTCAAAGAAATGAGAACAGCTTTTACTCTACAACAGTAAAAGCTTCAGCTTTTACTCTACAACACATTCATGCTGTGTGAAAGCATCACAAGCCGTAGCAAGTGTAGCCAATATCTCTGATACAGCCGTCGCTGTTTGAACTATGATTTTTTCAATGGTACAATATGGTTTTACAGAAATAGAGAACTTTCAAAGCAGGTTTTCAAGATTGCTTACCGATTATGTAACAGAAATATTAGGACTAACACTAACGTTCAGTTCTGCAGAACAGCGAGACACATTTAAAGATATTCCAGAGAAAAAAAAATCTAATATCTAATGTGGGCTGATCTAACAAAATATACATATTTACAATGATAGCATACGATGGATATGAGATATTGACCTTATAATCATGCATTACAGTATACATTATGTTCCACTGCCTCTTTGGAAAATATGTATCTTGCATAGAAAAATGCTGACAGTGGCTTAGAAATAAAGCCATGAAATTAAACGATCCCTTAAAGGGAACTGGCTATATTGAGGAACATGTAAAATCTCAATCTATATGTTCATTTTGAACTTTTTATGTCAGCGCATATTTGATGAGGTATTTGATGAGGTGTTGTTAAGGCTGTTATTGTCTGTTTTCAAAAACTGTAACGTCAAAATCGAACAATACAATTTCTTCTAGTGAATGGGGGTGTGTATCTCGTCCATGTTTATACTGTACATAAATACAATTGGGGTTTTAAATCTCATCTTTAAAGCTGACTGTCATTTTGCAAGTAATGAGACTGGATCTGTTTGTTCAGCGGGGTCAATATCCTGCAATCTTACATCGGTTGCCATAGTAATGCACTAGTTCTTCAACAGAACACCACTCTGACAAACTCAGTGCTGTATGGAAACACACAAATCCGTAGATAAATTTCACAGCTAAAAATTAAAACAAGGCACCTTTTGTGAATAACCGGCCCGACACCCATTTTCATACAGACCACTTTACGGATCTGCACCCCGGCTGCACAGGTGGTTGTTCCGTTCCAGTAGCCTGTGCCATTTACATTCACGTCTTTGATGCACGGTCCCCATGGCGACGCTTCCCAGTAGAATATGATGCACGGATGATCGTTACAAGTTCTCCATTCCTCCAGAGCGGTAGCAGCTGGACACGTCTTTGCTGGAAACAGAAAAGATCATTAACTGCATTACAGATTAAAAAGCATCTCTTAAGTTTGCTTTAATGCTCCATAAAATGTTAACGAGCTACATGAGAACAAGAGACATGAATAAAACTCTACTGGGACATTTGTGCAAGGATATAGACATACTGTATAAACAGCAGAAATTCCCTGATCTGTTTTATAGATTAACAAATTGTGCACAAAGAAGCCTTATAAAAATTGTAGGCCTGTTCACACTGACAATAATTCACAGTGTGTAACTGCAAAATAAAACCCAAGTTCCCAAACAGCTTTTTCTAAAATATTCCACACAAAACAGGTAGCCCTGCCTCACGCTATTGGCTAAGATTATGTTGCCATGTCAGGTGACACAAATAAACAATGCAATGCTAAAAGAGCCACAATTATTTCACTTTTCAAGGAAATCTATCTCGTCTCCTAGTTGTCAAACTCATTCTTACCTGACACAGGTAATGGAATCAGTAAATCGCACCTGATGCACCAGAGACAAATTCCACTGGATCAGCCAGCGAATTCACTTCTGCACTTTCTATAATTAAAAGTAATTCCTGTGCCATCTGCCCTTGAAGCTAATGACATTGTATTGACATTCAGCCTTTCTTCAACACAGGGACTCATTATGAATCCAACATAGACCAGATGAATATTAATAAGGTCTTGTCTGATTAATGACACTGTGGTAGGTGTGTTGAGAATGTGAGGCTTGGACAATGTTTTTATTTTCCAAAGATGCATGGAAAGTGTGTATACTAGCACACACAATGCTGTTACTCATTGTGTGTGTGTGTTTGTGTGTGTGTGTGTGTGTGGTGCAGTGGGGGCGGCAGTAGTCTCTTGGCTAAGGTATATTTAATTCTTAATTATACCATTCTTTCTGTCATTCCAGAAGAACTTTGTGTAATTGGAAAGGCCCACAGCTGTATGTAGGCAGACAGAAAAATGAAACACAGAGAACACCCATCCTGTGAATTAAATCTACAAAATGCTAAATTGCTCTTCCACTCAAATAACAAAAATCTAATCTCTGGGACTGTTGTGTCATCCTCACAGTTAGAATCAGAGTAAACTATTTATCATGCGAAATCAACATCACAGCATTGGATTATCCTAGTTATTCTATTTATTAAAGCTTTAGTGCCTTATTTTAATAAATGAGAAATAGAGTAAGACAGAAACTTAGTGTGCGCAAAAGAAAAATGATCCAGAAACCTTGTGAATTACCCTTACGGCATCCGTTTGCCATTAACATGTCTGTCTGAATTATTAATGAACTTATGCCAGATATTTGTGCATACGCACAAAGTCGATATGTCACCCAATAAAATTGCGAAAAATAAATTAAATATGAAATTCTTTTAGATTTACAGTTTGTGGGATAGATTTGCGTGCTGGAAAAAATATTTCTGTGATAGAGTTTACTGACCTTCCCCTGGTAATCCTAAAACGGTTCGTGTGCGGCTCTGTTTGCCTTCAGAGTTTTTATTGGAGCAACTGTGGGAGCAGGAGGACCAATCAGACCAGGAGCTGAGCACACAGTCACCTGGACATGCCATCTCACAGGAGACCTCTTTAGGAGGTGGTTCATCTTCACAGAGACCCTCAGGAACAAGCTGCCCTGTTAATTAGAGAATGAGAAGAATTTTAATCTATCTATCTGTCTGTCAGTCTATCCATTCATCTATCCACACACACACACACACACACACACACACACACACATACACACACACACACAAACACATTTTTTTCCCTTTCAGTTAAATTCATCATATTTGAATAAGCCATTCAATTAAAAAGTAACAGAAGAGTAAACCAATGTTTTTGTGAGGTCTCGTGTTATAAATTCACTCAAAATCATGACTTTCATCTTTTTAGTACCTAGACAAAATGGGCTTTATCCAAATAAGAGATCAACAGTTGCGATTCATCTGCTTTTATGTGTTCAATCACTGAAACAGGAAACAGAAAGGGCAGCTGGAATTTCATCATGCATAATGAACACAACCCAATCATGAACAATAAAATTCTGATGGTGCCTAAAACCCCTTTTAAAGCCTGACAGATACATCAGACATAACACTGTCAAAGCCACAACAGCACATCATATTGTAATGATAATGCTGTAATTTCTCTATAATAAGGTTCCACTCTTCAATCGTCAAACAAATTAACCAACAAAGATGTTTGCACTGTTAGCACTGATTTAACTAATGACCGGAGGAGCAGAATTCGTATCTTATTCTCTGCAGGAATGAAAATATTTGATCAGGAAATGGAATTTGAGAACAAAAACAAAAGCCATTTGTTTAATGGATGTCAGTGAGCAGAAAGAGCAGGGCTTTTTTCTAAGGTTGGTAGAAGAAAACTCTCATTTCATGCATGGAAGACAGACATTAGTCCCTCCATTTTTATGTCTACAGTTACGCAAAACTTTGCTATAAAGGTTAAGCTTTAAAAACGTCCCACTTATGCAGCATGTTATAATGGTTCACTTTTAGTTCAAAAAGCCAGCCTATGGTGTCACAACATTTCTATAAGTACAGAACTTGGGCTCTAACAAGGCAGCATCATTATTTCCATTGAACCCTGTCACTTACTTTCAAACATCCAGTTAAGCAATAACAGCCTAGGGGCAGATGTGTTATCTATTTATTTTTTCTCTTACTATAACTGCCTCCATGCCAAAGAAGATGAAGTGATGTTTTCCATCAATTGAGGCACAGAAGTAAGATACCCAAAGGCGGGTCTTCAGCCCACCATCTTCAACCCTGAGCATTTCAGCTCCTTGACTCATCAACGCACACAGGCTGGTGTGTAAAGGGGAATTGCAGGCATATTCTTGTCAACCAAAGCGCCATAAGAAAACACACTAAGCATTCATGTGACTTCAATGAACCTGAAGATAATTATTGTCTGTATGAGGTGGAGAACCCTGAAGCAAATTATACAAACTGGAGACAACTCAGGAAAACTCCAAATTCCAAACAGTATTACATCATAAAAAGTTTTGTAAAGGAGGTATTTTGTCTGCTGTTGACAGCAACATCTGACAGAACTAATTGACACTTTAATAGAGTTCATTAAAATTTCTGCCGCTCAGCAAAGGTCTCTTAGTTACGGAGAAGTGTCAAGAAAGAAAGAAAGAAAGACAAGCTAAATTAACTTTATAAACCATAATGTACAGTTCAAACATGAAAACACATACAAAAAAACAGAAATACAGAAAATAATGTACAACACCTGCTGAAAACATCAGAAAAGAAAAGTAGAATTAGACTGGATTATACTGGTTAGTGATTGTCCAGGCCTGTTTAGGCTGGCGAACAAGTATAAAAACCATAATGGAAAACAGCCGTTGAAACAAAACATATGGCAGCCTATTTAGCAATATAGTATATTACATAGTACAGTATATTCTCTATTGGGTACAATATATATGATAGAACACTGTACAATCACACATGAAGGTAGAATTGACAGACAAAAAGTTTACAAAAAGCTCCAAAGTTAGACAAATAACATGTATTATACCACAAAATTACAGTTCAAGAGTCAAAAATAAAAAATAATAAAAGCAAATATTTTCATTTAAACGGTAAATGGCTTATATTCAAAATTCTGGGAATTACACACATCATAATAATCCTTTAGCAGGTGCTTACCAATTTAAAACTGACTGTTGTAAGTTAAATTGCAGGAAGAAAAATGCTGTAGCTCTCAATAACAGCGTTGATTTATAGGTTATACAGCAGGCATCAAATCATTCCAGCTTCCCACCTTTCTAAATCAATCTTCAGTTCCCCTCTGTGATACAACATATCAGAAATAATTGTGGAAATTTGAAAGCAACATTTTACCCGATGAGAGCCAGATGAAAATATGCATGCAGATTGTTGAAATTAACCTCAACAACCTACGCACAGAGCAGAAATCATTGGAAGGGCCACATGTTTCTGGCTGAAATCTCTTTGGCTCGCTTGCATTAAAGAGGAAAAGGATAAATAAATAAGAAAGTGCTGCCTCTGAGCATCCCTTAAACTGTGTATCATTTCATGGAACACTGTTCACGAAGTACAATATCCTTCTCACAAAATTGAAAGAGGAGGTGGGAGATAGAGCAAGAAAGAGCGAGAGACAGAGAGTGAGAAAAGCATTGATTGCCCTGCATATGACAAAACATGTCATGCAGAATTTATTACTTCATAGATTAAGTTAAACTGCCTATCTAGTGTTAAGGTCTGAACCCAAAGAAAGTTAAAATTGGTAGCTGTAATAATAAGGGGTAACGTGACACCAGTTGTACAACCCCAGTGATTTTTCTGTAAGCTTATCCTCTAACTAGGTAAAGGTTAGGGCTGTCTTCTTAAGATTCTCTAACACTCAAAGACAGACCCATTTATTTCAGCATCTCACTGGGGGTTGCAGTAAATTAGTTATGTAAAATTTTAACTGTGTGACATCGTAATTTAATTACCAGACTTGTTGTGCTTTCATTTACTACCAAAGCACCTAAATCACCCATATCCTAACAAAAATAAAACTGTCAAACAAATAGGCATGTTGAAAGCACCAGTTTTGTGATAATAGTACTGTGTGCTTGTCTCTGCAGGAGAACGATAGTAGAAAGCATTTTAACATCCAGAAAATTACACACTTCACCTTTAAATACTAAATTGCTATAAGTTTCCTTTTAATTTAGAAATAAATGACAAGAGGCAATTCTATTCTGGTTAAAAAATAACAATTTTCCATTTCTCCACCAGCTCAGGCACTTACAACACTTAGTATTCATTGACACATCAGGAAAACATAAATATTAATGTTGACGGGTTCATGTAAACACTGAATCCTCATTATCAGCAGAGGTGTGTACAAACAGCAACTGCTTATTCAGTGCAGTACACCAGAGACTGAGACGAAAAGTGAATGAAGAATCATAAACCTGCGGCCGTATGGGACAGACCTCACTTCACACACAATCTGTCGCTCCATATTAATATTTATATGAGCAACAAATAACCACGCTCATATATAAGAGCTGTACACTACATTGCCATATGCAAAGAAGACACATAAATATATATAAAGAGAGAAAATGACATGCAGACAAGAAGGAGAATGTCAAATCATCACACTAGGATAAAATGAAGATTAAATGTTACCTCTGGAGATATCAAAACTATGACCTTTAGAGAATGAGAATCAAAAATATCTCTGGGTGACATCAGAATGATAGAACATCTCACCTTACACAATGTTCTCTAGGTGAAGTCACAAAGATTGGTAAGACTAGAGAATAGTGTTACAGTCTACGGCTGAGATGAGAGTGACACATTTCTGTGTGTGAATATGATGAGGGCCACATGAGTTTAATGTAGAAATATTTTGAAAATATAGCACCAGGTGCAAAGCTGGGGAATTTTGGAAATATTCAAAATAATGAAAATTCACAGGAATTAAAGGGATCTATCTGGAAAGTCATAGAATTATGAATTCATTAGAATTTAACAGCATTTTTTGCCTATTTGCCAATTTTTTTACCAATCAATACATGCTAAAACATTCTACTAATAAACAGATACAATATTCAACATAGCTAAAAACACTTTGATTGCACATTTTAATGCTGAGATCCTTTAAAATAACATGCATGTTGAACAAAGCCATTGTCTGACACACATGCAAAGTGACAGTGAAAGTGGCATGTATTTATCAGTTACAGTTACCCATAACCGAAATGTGACCTCTGCATTTAACCCATCCTTCGTGAGGAGTGAACACACACAGAGCAGTGGGCAGCTATCCCTGCAGCGCCCGCACATTTTGCACCTCAGGATAAAACTTAGTGTTCTCATAAACTCATTAATACTGAATGACAAGCTTTCGGTAAATAGTATTAGTTCTCTCCACTTGCTGTTAGAGTTTCTTCATCTATCATTTCTGGAAGCACTTTAGGTCTAAAACCAGAAACGAGGCAACATATGTCAGTAAGAAATGATTTTGGAAATTGATTAGAATAAGCTTCCCTCAGCCCAGATATTGACAGTCCTGACATGCAGGCAGAAGGTCATTTACCAGATTAGTGTCACCTGCATTGATCAGACACGCTGATAACTGGCACTTTGACTGATCACACAGTCAGTGAGAAAACAGATAGTCCATGAGAGTTCCTCTCTTCCATTTAAAGCAACCTGGAACATTCTCAGTTTGCTCACAATCTTTCAGATCATAACTGTGCCTTAAGACACCTAAGGTACGCAGGGCAAGGGGAAGTCCTTAAACTACTTTAACCATAAAGTTCAGTAGCAAGGATTTGGTTCTTAATGGCTTCTTCAAACATTTGCAGACACCACAAGATGAATGCCCTGAGAGACTTAACACTTTCTAAATAAGAGCAGGAAGAGTTCTTGTACTACCTACAGTGAGAGCTGTGGCACAAAGCAACACCAGAACGGTTGGGCGACTGTTGGCCTGACTAACATAATAAAGAGACTGATGAAGGTCCATCTGTGTCCCACACATCTCTCGATGGGGGCACATGTCACATACAAGCAACTGCCAAAACTGTTTGTTGATCAAACCACATTAAAAATGATACTGTAGATCAGCAAAGGCAGGTGTGAACAATTCAGTTAAACGAGTTCATCATTGTTTGTCAGAGAATGAATTAAAAAGGCTCAATGAATTGGTGCCACCCTACAATGGTGCCTTGTATAAAAACAGACATTTCAATTCATCATTCAATCAACAGTAGGGTTAAGTTTTTCAATTCAACATGAAGAAATTGCAAAACATAGCTTAGCATTAACTAGCTGAAACTTAATTAGCATCTGACACAACAACTCAGAGAACAATGTTATTGATCTTGCTTCTTCACCGCTCAGGAGACACGGTGGAGCTCATGATTTGTCGCATATCTACTTCTATTTCTCCTAAGCAGTTTCAGAAGACTGAGACAAAGAACATCTGAGACAAAGTTGAGTTGACATAAAAACACCATCAAATCTCCTGAGCTGTGAAAGAGCACCTTTATCTTGCTCTTGATCTTCACATCACCTGAAACTCCTGAGAAATCACATGAGATTACTAGAGTCTATTTCTCAGGGGAAAATGTTAAAAAAAACAACGGCCTTAAGCAAATGTAGCTCTCTAACAACATTAAAAAGACTCTATTTGTGATTTTTCTTACCTGTGGGATTAACACAAAATGAACAGCTTGTACCAAAACAAGCACTCTGCATAGATGACTCTGAGACAGAAAAGCGGGAATTTCTCCTCAACCATGCAAACAGTTGCCAGTCATACTCGAATCATAAAAAGTTAAGTGGAAAAATGTGAGGTGTCTGTCTCAGATGCGTTAGAAAGTGATTCATTTCTCAAAAGCGAAAAATACCTGTAAAACTGTAAATGGATCTCAGCTCCAGGAGCTTCCTGAATTATTAATGTGGATGTATATCACTCTCAAAAATATAATATTACAGTGGCATGTGAGTCTAAGTGTTTCCTGTCTAACTTTCTCTTTTCATCTGACCACTGTTATCATACATCAATTCAGTGGTGAAATCTTTTTGAAAGCTTGAAAACACGATTCCCATATTTTGGTCCGATGGAATTCTGGTCAGAGCGGAGAAGCCATTGGTCTCCCCTCACACATTAGTTATCAGCACACACAGTTCTTTGGTCACCCGCAGTGAAATTGCATCTGTGCACTCAATCATGTCAGCTAACTCGCAACACTCATAATTTAGCGCTGCAGAACGCCAGCCTGACAGACCACTTACTAAATGCCATACAAAAAGCTGTAGAAACCTTAAAGCTGCGTGTACTTTCTCCCTCCCTAACAGAGCAATCAGTGCCAGTCTGCCCACAGGCTCCCAGAGACATCTGTGATGCAGATGTAGGGGTCAGCATGCCAGGAAGTCAAATGGAGGTGTGATCTGACTGTTTCATGCAGAAAAGACCAGCACAACACTGGAATATATTGTGTTTCAGGTGCAGGAACCCGGTATGAGATGCTTGTGTCATTGATTTTAACCAGCATAACGATTTTTAAAGAAACATTAACACTTTGTCATCATTTAATCACATAATCTCATGTTGTGAATATTAAGTACCAAAACTTCTGTCATTAAACTATTTAAAAGTTAGTCCAATTAAATAAATTTAAAATACATTATTATGTTTAAGGTTGTTTATATTCTATCATTTATAATCTTTTCAATAAAGAACTTTTGGAAAACTTTTGGAAAACAAGTACATTTGATAATCTTACATCTCAAATTTTGCATTATAAAAGATATGAAGCAAATTTGTATTTTTCAATAGAACATGCACACAGGCTGCTGTGAGCTGATTTGTACAGAACTGCTGTTATTTGTGGTTCATTCTGTAGGTTAAAGACCTTATAAGAGCATGAAGGACATTAAAACCTTGTACATATTTCTGACAAGGCTGATTTGGGTGAGAATCAAATTCCCATATAAACTATCTGGGCTCTATTTTTATAATTAAAAATAATTAAAAAGTTGTCAAACGGATGTTTAACTGATCAGATTAAAAGGGATGGTTTACCCAAATAATAATGTGAATTAAAATCGTTTTCTCACCTTCATGTCATTCCAAACTCACTTTATATTTTTCTAATATAAATGACTAGCACTAATACAGTTACCTAGATGAATTCAAGCTCCTACATTGTGTATTTTGCATACAATGACAGTTGATGGGAATCAGCTGGCCTAAGCTGGTCTCTGAATAAAGTACCACTCGGAAACTCAGCACTAATCTATAACACCACATGTTTTCCAGTTCTCCAGTTCTGCAGAAAGGACAAGATGTTGAGATCCATCAAACACATACCTGATTACAAGTCTGGAGAAGATAAATGGCATTATTGGGACCGACCACATAGAAGCAGCAAAACCCTAATCTGCTGCATATATTATAGTTCCCATTGATCAGCATGTCACAAGTTTTCTTACGTAGCTACCTAGCATGTGTTATTAGCATTTTTATGGCAGAAATGACTAAAGCATGTCCAAAAAAAACAAGTGCACAACCCAAGGGGCTCATGTAAGCCCTACGATGGTGCATATGATTCGAGCTGGGGTGGGGGGAGGGGGCGTGCTGTTATGTAATGACTGATCTGTGCTTTATCTGAACGCTAACCTTGGAAGGCCATTACCCTGCACAGTGAAGATATGAGCAGAAAGATGAGGAGATGAATGATGTCATCAATACTAAGACCTCGGCTAGCAAGTAATATAAATAAAAAGGTATAGTGTAATGGCAGATTGTCATGGATTTCACATGCATTTTTCCATATGTATTGATTCCAGGGGATCAGCTATAATTACACAGAGATCGTCCTGCTGATTAGCCAGGGGTCACAATTATTTAAGTCTGCTGTAAACTTGAGGGGAAAAACAAAGAACATAACATACAGAAGGAAGGTGACCTTGGTCTTATGTTATATTGGCACTCTCATGTGTTTTGTGAGGTCCTGCCAGTGCTGGAGAAATACAACAGAAAGGTCATAAACCACCATCAAATTACAGCCACCGCAGAATTCAATAAATTTGAGAAACGTGCTGCTGACACAAAGTTAAATGATTGAGGTTCTTTATATGTTGCTTTAGGGACAGACCTTGGCAGGGTTGTGTTGACCAACAAAATATTGCCACCATTCCTATGCTGCAGAAGTTCAGCTGTGACCTCACACATCTGTCCCACAAACCCTCTTAAAGAGACAGCGCTGCAGATGCTAAATGTTTGAAAACGTGACAGTGGGAAATAAACAGTGGGAACATTTCTAATAGGATGCAGTAAAACATTCCCAGTTTGCCAGTGGGACATGCTTTATTTATGACTTATCTCACTCCAAACCCTGTGTAGCAGAGCATCTCATCAGGGTAAATGAACATGGGGACGACAAACAGAACCTGAAGCATTGTGAAAATAACAAATTCGGCTTCTCAGAGGAGTTTAGAGGTCGATTTGAATTTCTTTAAGGAAATGTGGAATTACTACAGAGTACAGAGATGGAATCTGCCACTCCTTATTTGCCAGACAGTGTTGAACTCCTAAGAGGATCTGGCAAGCAGAAACACCTGGAACGATATTCAGAGATTCACACTGACAACAGCCCTTATTAGGCTGCCCACAGTGTGGGTTAGCTGCTGGAGAACCAAGGGTTTGGACACTTGGAGAAGTTCTCACAGAGAAGCTATTGCCTGACTGATCTGTCTGATGCTTACTGCACACTAAAATGGTTAAAACTCAAAATACTAACACTTTTAATGAATTGACATTAAAGTTGTGTTTACACTATCAGAAAAAGAAAACTGTTGCAAAGTTTGCAAGTTGCTAATTATTTAAGAATTCTGTTTTGGACAATCTCAGCAGCAGGTAAACAATGAACAGATGCTGGTCACTTTACATGTTTGTCAGACGTCGTCTTGTTATCTAAGCAAACAATTCATGACTAAATGGCCGTAATGTGAAACGAAAGTCTGGCAGCAATCCCTGCAGAATACAGGATACAGGGATATACAGTATAATACATTACAACAGAATAAATTTAACCTGACCTGTAAACTGGAGCACACATGGTAAACAAAAATCCTCAGTTTCAATCAAATTGGAAAGACCCTGATATTCATGCATCGATATGTTTGTTTTGAGGAAAATAAGGCAGGAACAAAGGAAAAGCTTTTGTCCTCCAGAGGCCAATTAACTCAGCAGAAGGAGGCCGCAATGAAAATAACATGTGCCCAAAAACGCTTTGTTATTCTATCAGTCTCCTTCCTAGATTTGGGCTGAAAGGTTAAACAATAGAGAGATGGAGCCACTTCATGCCTAATTTACCCAGACTTCTCATCAACATAATTATCAAAATCAAGAGAGTCATTTTGATGCTGTTAGCTATCATTACTCGCTTCTTTGCCGCACAAATTTGTTTTACCTTTAAATACCGGGTAATTAAATTTCATACAGCGGTGATATATTCAAATGAGAGCGTTGCTCTTCCGAAAATGAGGTCAAATGAAATTTGTATAATAACATGGAACAGTGCCTTTGTAGAGCTCTAGACTGGATTACATAGAAAAACAAATGAAAAAATAAAAAGTAACCATTTCCTTAAAACACCTGATCATGTTAAATTCAACCAGTTAACTAATTAAGGTGCAGTGGAAGATAAAAGAGAATATTTGACATTTAGGATCAAAGATCACAAAAAATGTGATCACATTTTGTTATTTTTAAATGGAATTATAACAGAAATAAGCCGACACAAAATCTCTTGTTTTTAGTTATTTCCATTAAGTGTTTTATGCGAGTCAGTCACTCTGATGAACATTAATTAGTAAATTGGAAAGAATTCTTAACTGTCTTAACATATCAACCCATAATTTATTATGACACAATATGAAACATGCAAAAACACTAAGGACACAATTAGTTTTGCAAGTTGCAAAGACGGGCTACTATTAAGGTTTCATGAACGGCTGTATCAAGTTCACAATGTATGGTTCCTTATCTTCACAGCATTTCTCATAAATTACAGAGCTGGGTTAAATAGGTCTCGCTAACCGATTTCCAAAGCACACAGCTGAAAGAGCTCTCAGCCTGCGCTTTAGCCAAATATCAAGTTTAATGCGCCTCTAACTGAGTATGACACTAAAGTGACACAGGGAGAGGCATCCGGCTGCTCTTTTATTGCCACTTAAAAGCCTATTTCTTTAGTCGATATGACTCTCAATATCTGCATCCTTTATTGCAATTCAGAACCTCCAGAATTCTAATGGGATATACAGACACAGAGGTCTTTAATTATTAAGAATCTCAAACAATTTCACTTTACTAGCACCTGTAAAAGCACTGAGGTCCTCTGAAGAAGGTTAGAATCTCTTATGAGAAGTTTATGAGTACTGCTTTTTGTGGCAAGTGTCACTATTGCTATAGTCTATGCTGTCTGAAAATCACAATATATCTTATTGTGCATTGTTTGCATTACAGACAAAGTCATATGCAAGGATTAGAATTCCACTAACACTTTTTCTGGGTCCAGTAAGTAATGGCTTTGCAACCACCTACAACACCTTAACTGCAAAGCAATTGAGTAATAGCCACTCAGAAGACCCTAATGTAACTACCATACAGGAAAATGTCAATGCATAGCTTCACTTGAGCTTCATACAGGGAAGCAGGATTCGTGAACACAGATTTGTGGTGTTTGACACGTTACACATTTTTATTATATAATATACCTTCAGAGTTCACGCATGCAACAATGTGAGTCCTGGTTCCTTTCCCACAGTTTCCACTGCTGGGCACACAAGCGCCCTCAGACTGCACCTGCCACAAGAAGCATGTAGGATCCTCACAGGGCACTGACTCCAGGAGATGTGGACAGTTTTCTGTTCCAGAGCCTTCCTCCAACACCTCTCTGCTCCTCTGCTTGTAGCCTGTGCACAGAGAGAGAAAGAGAGAGAGGTGGATTAGAGGTATTGTGAGGCCAGTTTCTGGTCAGTGATTTCTGGACTGAAATTCTAGAGCTGGCTAAACATGCCTGCAATAAAAACTGATTTAAAAAGTCTTTCTGTCAGAGTTTTTGTTACAGAATGAATCCTTCCTGCTGCTATGCTTGCAATTTGCCTGAATACACTTTTCATTTGTCATTTGTGAGGCTATTAAATATGACCGCAAACTGAGACACAAATTATGACTGAAATAGCACTTAAATACAGTATGAACATTTAACACATGAAAGCACTGGTTAAGCATTGTTTTCATAAGGAACTGACATGCATGTTTCTGCTTGAAAGATCATCATTAATTACACTTACAATGTATTTAAAAAAATAGTAACATGCAGGCCAACATATTAATAATTCATCCAGCCAGCACTGGTTGATAGCAAAATGCATTACAGTAAAGTACGCTAATGAGAAGTTCTGATGAATCGAACAAGACTATAAGCATGATAGGTTATCAGATTGAAGCTAACAAGCTAATTTGATTAAACACAAGGGTAAGGCTAGCTGTCTGTATACCATCTGAGTTTGTTTTCTATGATGGTTAGATATTAACTGCCCGTATCTTTCCTCTTCAGTTTGTGCACACCAAAGGTGGGTTTGGTTGGGCTCACACCCCCACAGGGGAGCTTGACAGTCCTGGGAAAATCATAGTGTCAGCCAAGCCAGAAAATCTGAGCCTTTGAAATAGAACAGCCATCAAAACAGCCTACAGCTCTCAGCACTGCTTTGACACAGAAACTGGCAAACACTAAGTTTCTCTAAGACATTAGTGTATTGTTACATGACAGGCCTGAATGCATTGAATATATAATTTAAACCTTGCAATATTTACATATTTCACTTGCTTTAATTAATTAAAGACATCAAAATAATTAATTAGACACAGATAACACTGTAAACATAGATAGACTGTATGTGTAAATCCTTTTAAACCCATCAAATATTTTAGAATCCATGAAATATTAGATGCATGCCTGCAATAAATCTGTTCTGTAAACATTACTTTTATTTATTATTTTTTAATTTCTGTATATCAAACGTTAGCCTATGCAACGATTACATTAGAAGTGTCAAGTTACATAAGAGGGGGTTATTCTGCAATAATCTACTTTATTTCACTTATGCAATCAATTATGCAATCAGTTTTGCTAGCGTCATCATTTTAAAATATATGATCACAGAATGTGTGACTGACCAATCAGAATCAAGCTCTGGAAGCCTTATGGTAAGTGCTTAACAGACTTAAAATAATAGTAAAATAAAGTAGGTTTCATTAATATAATATAATGTATTTTCTTCACCGCTTTATCATAACATCCCCACGCACTAAAGAATTTCATTTACTGAAGTACATGACAGGTTTAACAACTGCCTGCAACAGAGGCATATTTCTTCCTTAGATGACTGAAACCTAATCCCATAACACCAAAAGAGCAAATTACAACAACCAATCATTCCGAAACTACACCCGGGCAGCCCAATGGAGAATATCTTCCACAGATGCCGCTATCCCTGCACATCCAGTATACAACACAAACTTCATGCATTCAGCCCTGCCCACGGATCAATGGAAAGGAATACCCAGACACCCAGTGCCCTCTTCCAAACTGTGAAAAACAATTTGGTGGATACACATCCCTGTGGATATTAATAATTGAAAGGTTCACAGGAGCTATCGGATTTATTCATGGGAAGACCTGTGGGCTTCGGTTCACATCTAATACTTCAGAACCTTATCAGTCCCACTTCGGTGCTCCCAACTCGCATTAATGCAGAATGGAATTTGCCATTTACAATCATTATCAACCCTTGTTCAATTCGTTCCTCTGCATGTTCTTACATTTACGGGTTGAAGAACACACGCAGAGGATAACAACTCTGACTGTGGGCGTGGAGATTTGTAAGGCACTAGAAAAGTTAATATAAAAACAAATCAGTCAGGCTGCTTTGATGAAATCTGCTTTTGTGTGTATAGGACAGAAGTTCCTTTTCTATTCATTAATGTGCTAGGGCTAACTGCACAGCTCATCCAACATCAAGAGAAAATGATAGTCTCAGAGCAATTAGGTAAAACTCTAGAGAGCGGGAAAGATACTCTTGAAATATACTCTTTCTAAACAATTAAAACAAGTGAACCCTGATGCCCAAACAAGACACAAGAACAAACAAGAAATTTACTTAATATCTTATTTGTTGTTCCTAATTTGGGTGAAATTAGAAACAAATAGAGACCATTGCTCAGTCTGATGTTTCTTAGCTGTGCCTCTCAGAAAGTTTCAAACATTTATCTTGAGTGACAAAAACAAAAATTCCAATCAAATTATGTAAGTTATGCTTTTAATAAGGGGCATTACTCTAGGTGACATTAAAGATCCAGCATTGCTGTAGAATTATGGGTTCTGTAGCTTGAAAAAATAAGAACCCTGTAGACCAATTAGCACAGCCCTGAGATCCAACATACAGTAGCTGTAATTGCAGTCAAACTGACCCTACATGACAAAACACATCTGTGGGGGATATTACTTTGCAGGCTAACAAATTGAATTGGTTTTAGAAAATTTAAACAGGTTTAAATTGGGTCAAAATGACCTGCAGTGGTACAAAGGGGCTAAAGTAGATTTAACAGCTTCTTTTATTCAGAGGGTTGAGTAAATTTTATTGCTGGTGTTTCACTTCTGATTGTGTTCTTACCCTTTCTACCCTGGGTCTCCATGCAGTTGTCGTGGAGACAGGCCCCCCAAGAGGACCAGGATGAAACCAGGCACTGCTGTGGGCATGGTTTGTAGCAGGGCTGCACCGCAGAAGGTAAATCTCCTGCACACAGATGCCCACTTACTGGCCGTGACACTGAAAAACAAAGAAAAAGAGAAAAAAATGAGTAAAGGGCAATACAGCAATACAGAGACAAAGCAATACAGAGAAAGAAATCAATACTGAATGTATATCAGATTTGCTCAGATAATGTTGATATTATTAACTTACATAAGTGTGCAATGCTAACAAAGCAAAGTACACTTCAGTAAGATGGAGAATTGGCCTTGAGCAACAAAGGTTAAGATAACTAGATGAAAAATAAGATAACTAGATAAAAAAACTATATATATTTTAATACCATATATATATCTACATATATATCCTGCTTAGGGACAATTTTCAATCTTACGGCAGTGTACATTGCTTAAACCTTTATTTTTAATCCCATCAAACAAGTGTTACTTACTGCACTTATTCTGCCTAAAAGACATTGTTAAAGATCAGGCAGCAAAAATGTATAATTTATTTATAAAACACATTATACATTCACTTCTTTCACTCTGGTGAATGTGCCTTAAGCCAAAAGTTTCAGCAGAACACTGTTCTGTTAACATCAGTGTGAGTTCCTGGTGTCAGGTGGAAAGCAAACACGGCTGCTGATTTTTATTGATCTTTATCCCCAAACAAAATTGATTGAAGAAGGCCACCTTCATCTGTATGCTTTCCCAGGCTCAACCTGTTTAAAATCTATCCAAACACAGCTTTCGCTGGCTAGTGCGGCTCCTGAAAATTAATTTCAGTACAAGGTGACTCTTTGATTACCTCTAATCTTTAAACAGCCCGAGTCACTCGTGGTTCTACAGCAAATGGCTGGGATATTTAGATACCCGAAAACCTTCTTAGCTGGAATTTTTAAGCCAAGGTTTATTTTGTCTTCCTGTTTAAAAATACTGAACGTAACCTCTGTGGATGAGGAATTACAGCTTTCAATAGGATCCATTATTTAACAGTCAAAAATACAATTTACAAAGGATTTACAATTGAAAGTATTAAGTATTCTGTAAAAAGAACAATGGATTTAAAATATTATTTCAAGAAGAGGCACCTGGGGCTTTAGAGCTTGTCTTGCGTTGACTAAAATAAACTCAGACTATTTATTTGCCCATTGTGGATAACACTGACATGGTTATTCACAGACATTTTTATGCATAGCTTAGCTGTTATACCACATTGCACAGTCATTATTTAGCACGCCCAGTTCATCATTTATTCAGTCCATACCCTCTTTTCTGTGATGAGGGGTGGAGTTATCTGGAACCTGTACACAGTACAGCTGTCTGGTCTGAATCCCTCCACCGCAGAGAGCGCTAACATTGTTAAGCCTTCTGTCCTGTTGGCTGAGGAGCGGGGCCACCTGACAGTCTCCCCAGTCTGTACTCCTCCAAACATACCTGCAAAACAGAACACACACCCGCTGTCATAAAACACAATTAATTTGTTAAGACCCTATTGTCTGTTTTCAAATCCTGCTGGGCTTCTTTCAGAAGCTGAGTTGGATAAATGAACAAAGCAATTTTCAGCTATAAGATACTAATAGGCTTAGCTTCCTGTTTTCTGGTAGGAAACTATCTACTAATGAAAATGCATTGACTTGGTTAAAGTGTTATGATGCATACAGCAGGGCTTTTAATGAAATAACAGGCTGGTGCAATTGATCAAACACATAATCCCATTAATTAGCCTCTTAGAATCTTTTAAACGCTTGGATGCAACAGAGGTTCAGTAAATAAATACTTGATCATAACACTTAAAAATCGTTCAGTACTGAAAGCCCTGATCGTTTTAGTATTTTTGTGTTTTTTTTTATTATTTTGTAGAGTTAATTATTACGAGAGGCAATTGGAGGCAAAGCGATAATTCTGTAAATACTTACCTAGGGCAAATCGGAAGCAAATCTCCAATGATGTTACAGGCCTCCTTTTCTTCAAGGACGGGACATTCTTTCCCTTGACCAATGGGGGTTTGTGTTACGCTTCGGCTTCTGGCACGAAAACCGGGAGACATATCTGATGCTCTACATGTCTTTGAACATGGACTCCAAGCTGACCAATCAGAAGTCTCACAGTCTCTGGGCATAATGCATGACTGGAATGTTCCAGAGCCATTGTCAAAGGTACAAAGACTATGACCAAAACACAAACACATTAAGAATATGAGAAACAGGGAAACATGCATATTTAAAACTTTTAATATTGTAAGAAAAAAATAAAAACATTATTTACAGCTACTAGGACATCTGACATTGTTTTTCAAAACAAGACATAAGACAGTATAATGAATGCAGAGCAAAAATAATTTAAATTAATTATTTGTATCCAAAAAAGCGATAATGTGAAATAAGCGACTACAATAAGAAAATAAATAAATGCATGACAAATCTAATTAATGATGCATTTGCATAAGTCAACCAATTGAATTATTTGTGTGCATCATAATCTGCTTGTGTAGCATTCATTTTCCCTTCATTTAAAATGATAATTATGCTATAATTGGAAAACTGCAGAAATGGAACTCAGGTGGGAAATATTCAAATCACTACATTTCATTAGGCATGCACATAGGACACAAATATAAATGTTAATTAGCATGAATGTTCAGTCTTACTGTAAAATAACAGCGGCCTCTCTTGTTATGCTAAACCTGCAGTAAACCTGTCAGCTCCTATTCTGCTCTACATATCAGCACAACCCCCTCCTCACTTTGAACTGTGAATGATGTTTCTAGAAATTCATGTTAAACACATGCAGAATGAAAATCCCACTCGCTGAAAACAAAAGGATAAAACTTGTTCGTGTAGCAACAACATCTGCCTGCCACAGACAAAAGACTTTCAATAGCTAAACCAGCACAGATTCATATATAAAACATTATACTGACAGAACACCATCAGAGAGTCAGATCTTACTGTCATATTCAGATTTGCTCCCTGTGTTGTCAAACAACGGTAAAATAAACACAGAGAGTTTAGCTCAGATGCAAAGTTGCACAACATCAACTCTAATTTTATAAACCTGCCTTTATCAGCCAATGAAAAATAACAATGCCAATAAAAACATCAAAGCACTGAAGCCTATTTTCACCTGTCATGAGGATTAACTGAGATGATCCCTATTTCACACTCTCATTTTATTATGACACATCAGGAAGTGGTGCTTTGTTTTGAGAAACATTCTGAGGGCTCTTCCTGTATCTGTTAGACTGCAGCATAACTATGACACATCCTTAAAGAAAATGACATCATTTCCTGCAATTATGTACGATCAAGAGTCAGGATTTGGCTGGCTAGCATGTCCCCTATAGCGCTTTATGATTGGCTAAAAAAAAACCTGACACATTGCAAGCTTCACTAAACACCACCATGAAAGATAAAACAGAGTGAAGACATGAAAGTCTACATTTGAGACCAAAACCTTTATCAGGAGCGCCTGCCTGCGAATCAATATTTTGCAAAGGAGGTATCTTTAAAGTCATGTTCAAAGCCTGCCTCGGTTCCAGCGTTCATTATCCTCTGGTTGCAGGAAATCCAATACTCTTTGTTAGAGAGACGGGCTACATCACAGCGGCTTCTAACTCAACCACAGATCGAGAGCCAAACAAGAATAAGGCACAAACCGCCCCATAAGTGATTGACTGCCTCTCCAAACTTGTGCTATGGATCCAGAGATCACCGCAATTGAGTAAATTCAATCCGTTCCATCACGCTGTGGTCCATTCTGCTCAGAGGGACAGCTGCTCTCCAGTGCTTCTGCCAGGCATGTTTCCTGGCTCACCTTGTGCGCTTCGGCAGCGAGACGGAGATTAATGGAGGACTAACTGATTTAGGTAGGCCCACTTCAGAGAGCTATCTCAGAAATTCTACTGCACAGCAATTCCTTTCACACAGGAAATGGAAAACCTTGCTTTCAAGAGCATAATCTGGGATTTAGACCTTAAAAGGGTTATGTTCTCACAGTATTTGTCTCAAGGCAAGCATTGCTTGAACACAGATTATTGCAAATTTAATGGACACGCTTGACACGTCGATACATCTTACCTCAAAACTGCATTTTTGCCATCGGTGCGCACACAACGGACTTGCCGCGTCTGGTAGCCAATTTCTATGTCCAAGCCTTTTATGGTGTGGTGGTGATGGTGGTGGAGATGATGATGGTGGTTCTGGGAGCTCTGAATATGCCGTTTCACCGTGTTCCTCTCAGTGTCTCCTGTGCTGAAGTCCATCATGGTCCTTCCACCCATCCAAAGTCCCTTGTGCTGCGTCTGCCTGCACTCACTCCAGGGTCCCACTTTAAGACTGTACTGATGCTCGCTCTCCCCAACAGGACAGGGCAACAAGTTTGTACAAGTCCTTGTCTGGGTGAGGTTGGGGCAGTTAGCACCTCCAAACATGGGTGCTGCCAGCACATGGCGTGTCCGATGCTGGAGGCCTGAACCGCATGTCCTACTGCAGCCAGACCAGAAGGAAAAGGCGGACACGACACAATCATGAGGACATGGGATCAAGCAGGCCTGCTCCAGTGCTGGTCGCGTAGAGAAGAACTCACAAATCCTCTCTGTGACCGCCGTGCCATTTGAGGTGCGAACGCAGTTAACTTTCCGTCTCTGAATACCATGCTGGGCCGTAATACACTCTGAAGTCCGAAGCTTGAGCTCATTGGACTGAAAGGGGGCTAGAACGCACGGCCCCCATTCCAGCACTTCCCATTCAAAGAGGTCCTGGTGCCACTCACACACTTTAAAGCAAGGTCTCTGGCTCTCAGGTTTGTCTGCATGTTGGCAGTTTGAGTGATGTGTGTTCCAGCCTTCAGAGTGCACACACCACACCGTCCTGGACTGAATACCACCAGTTCCACAGTCCTCTCCCATACACCTGCCCCACTGACCTGGAATAGAGAAGTGGAAAAACAAACATCAGCTCACAAACCTTAAGGTTAATTTGTTTTATTGACATATTAGCATATACAGTATATACAGATAGTATATACAGTATGTTGTTACCACATGAGCTAATCCTTATCTTAATCCTTGCTCATAATTACAGATAAGACTGCATGTCAATAAATAGGGCATTATTAGGAAATCATTACTAAATAATTTTATTTAAAAACTTTTCCTCAGAAAATCTGTGAAGGATCTTAAAAACATGTTTATTTTAAAAACATCTGCTGATTTTTTTTATATTGTTTATTTATTGTTCTAACTCAATGGATGGGAAATATTTTATTGGCTTCCATTTTAACATCTTCAGATTATAAATGTACAAAGTCAAACAGCTATTTTCTTGTTGCAAAAAAAAAAAATCCCAACACAAATGCTCATGTATAACTGATGACCAAACTGAAAACAAGAAGTAACCAAAGGCTTAAAACCTCCACAGCAGCATAAAAACAGCATACTCAACTGAAACATCTTGTGCTGAATAGTGTTTGTAGCTCACTGGAGCAAATCATTATCTTGTTCTCACAAGACTGCAACATCACCACAGGTTTAGCACATCACCAGGTTTGTTTATTTAACTGAAAGAGTTGTAGGTTTCTCACATACATACTGAACTGAAACAGCTCATCATTTTATGTTTATCCAATATAAGAAGCCATGCTAATATTAGCATTCACAGGAATTTCAATGCCTCCCACCAGCTGCCCCCCTGACTGACTACACATGCACAAATGATTAAGATTGATTTTTCCAGTCAGATATTGTACCTGCGTATGTTAAGCTTCAGGCTAAAACCAAAAGATTCAGTTAGTGAAAGCAGCTGTTGTGTTCTTTGAAATCACCTTCAGCTAAAGTGTGTCATTTCTGTGCCACTGCTGTCACCAAACAGAATTGTAAAAATGACACGTTTTTAAACAGGTTTTCAAACATTCCTGTTCTTCTATTGGCTGGAGAAACATAGTTTCACCTCACCTCCTGCCAATGTTGCTATGTTAGAATAGAACAAAAAGCTTTTTAAAATCTACATGATGCAAATATAGTTTATAATGAATTATGAAAAATAATGAAAATGTTAACAGTTCCAACTTTTGATTTGAAAACATATATTAGAAAATGTTGAAATCAACAGAAACTAAGATTAATAAATGTTGTTAAAGTATTTTTTAATTGTTAGTTTACATTAGGCAGGTAGTTTACTAATGTAAAAGTCACCAAATTTCAATATCCAGAAACTGCACATATCATCTTTATTTTTAGATGGCAAATACTACAGGACTGTGTTATTGCACAGATCACTGAGATAATGTCTCAGTTTGGGGAAACAGTAATGCACATGGTATGATTCTGGGAGTGTGAGCTACACACTTGTGGAGACAAACAGAAACCAGCAGACTTTAACATGATTGTTTGTAATGCTGAGAACCCATTTCAAACCAAATAGCCATAAGTGGAGCAACTGTCTGGAATACAGACACTACAAATCAATTTCAGATGCTAAGGTAAAGATTATATTCCATACGCAAATGCAATATGATTCATATTTCATATATAATTACAGGCCAGATTTCAGTGAGCACAGATGTTTAGTACAAGGGAGCAGAATTACTTTATATTTTAAAGTCTATGAACAGTGTTCCTTATTTATTTATTTTTATGTTTCTGTAATGCCTGGTCATGGACAGACATTATTGCATCAATATTTAATTGTGTTGTTCCATGACATTCTATGTGATTTGCGTATATACATCTACAAACAATATTAACCTTAATTGGTTGCTTTACAGATCTGTTAGAGCCAATTAAACACCAAGTCTTGAGTTGCATTTAGTTTACACACACACACACACACACACACACACACACACACACACACAGTTGACGTCACTCACTTCCTTCAATCCTTTGCACCTGGTCAACACACAGCATTATTCTGCACAGACTCACTGCGGCCAGTGCAGCTGTTCCAGCACCAGCTGTGCCATGTGAGTGATTTATAGCAGTGAAATTCAGAGTGATTACACTGACAGCACAGCATCAAACACAACAAACCATTCTTTCCAGAGATCTACACCTCCAGGGCTAAATAATCACACAGCCAATCACTGGCCAGACCTCTCTCATCCTGCTGGCCCTCTTCTCACTACCTCAGTCTTTGGTTTTGGTCTCACCTATGACACGTGGTGTCATCATGGCATATTATAAATACATGCAAACAGCCAATGATTAAAACAATAATTCAAAACATCACATCAAAAGATGTCCACATGAGTGAATGCATTTAAAGCAACATCTGTATTATTAAATGATAAATGAACAAATACTAACAAACACAACAAATATAATATAGTTTGAAATGATCACCTTGCAGTAAAACTGTAGCTAAACCTGCACTTTGATTCTATTTTTTTAAATGCATTCTTTACTACAGGCAACGACACAGCTGAGCTAAACTAGGAGCAAAGTGATGTATGCCCACAAAACAGCTGAAGTTATGTGTGCTCAAGTAACTAAATACTATCAGTAAAACATATTTTTCTGCCCTTAGAAACATTTCCTATGGCTACATGCTATCTTTCTCAAATCTTACTCAAACACACATATACACTCTCACCATAATGACTTATACAAATGAAAGCAAACACATGGGTGCTTTGTTTTGTGTTTGTTCCAGTAAGCTCTGCTGATACAAAAGACCGGACAGTTGCATGATGGATGAATTTTAATACCAAACTTGTTTGCTTTGAAATGGAAAGTGAAACCAGATGTTGCATCAGACCTTCTTTGACATGCAGCCAAACGATGGAACTTCAGATTTATTCTTGCTCTGAACACTAAACATAAACCGCAGCTCCACTAAAGAGCTACTGTTTAATTTCCCCAATCAGTAGAGATTTAGAAACAACATTACCCGTAATTATAATCATTCCCTTTTATTTGCAGGTGGTGAAAAACACTCATTTTCCTCAGTTATATCAGGAATCACAATTACATTGATGTGGAAGGACCAATTCTATAAGAGTGAAAATTCTAAAGCAGCATCTATTAATTTGTATTATTACATGATAAAGTACATTTACATTTAGTCTCTGTTATTTTTCTGTTACTATTGTTTTTGGCAAATCGTTGTTGTTTTACATTACAGTAATGAACATTTTAATAGGAATTTCTTAATACATTTTTTATCACATTACAGTAATAGAAATTGCTGGGAAATAAAAAGGCTTAGCATCTTCAAAACGTATTATTTTATTGTTTTTTAAGTTTGTTGCACTAGCCACAATGTCTTCACAAAGTTCTGCCAATTCTGAGTGATAGTCATACATGTAAAAATAAAGTTAATCATCAAACCAAACAAAACACAAAACTACAAAAAACCCTCAGCATTGTGATTATTTAAATAATCCTCCTCATACAGCTTTGAAACAAAACATTTACCCAGAATTCAACACTGCGTGACATCAGCTTCAAATTCTCTATACCATAACCTGTCCTGCCAAAATTCCACTCCAGACAGCAGAGACTCATAGACTGGACACTGTAGCTCCCGACAGCCTCACTCAAGCTCATATTATTCCCTAGGTGTAACTGCATGGCCTCTGTAGTGTAAATGACTCTTGACACTGGAGTGCTGAGAGCCAAAGGCTAATTGAGTGAGAAGGCACTCTCACCTCACTCCAGCCATCACAAACAGCAGCTCTATGGCACTAGAGGAGGAGAAGGAGGTGTTGAACGATGTAAAGAATGTGATGACAAGCCAGCTATTGGTGAAGCACAAAGACACTGTAGACCAAAGACTCAAATCCTGGTGGGGAATTCTAAAAAAACACAAACTGTATGCTTGAGATAAGAAAGTGCCTTTGTTCGTTTACTCTGTCATCTGGTTCCTTCTACTGAACAAACACAGCTTTTCAGTTCTATAGCTGATGCCTTTCAGTGGCTGTACAGTAAATGTTTAATATCTGCTTCCACTGTAAAGAACTGCACGTACAGTTTGAAGGAGAGAATGGGCCAGAGCAGAATATAAGTGGGCAGATTTATATGACAGCAGCGAGATTAGGATGAACATCATCTGTCAGGCTGACACGTTTCTCTAAATACAATCTAAATCTCTGTCAGGCGAGAAGGAGCAGCTGTGACAACACTTCGAATTCGAGAGATCCTGCGCTGACCCAGGAACTGACAGGGTGTTTAAATTGAGACTTTAAAAGATGAAATAACATTGGCTTTACTTGAAGGGCCGCATTTTCCCTGTGCTTTAAAACAGACTGTAAAGTCCCAAGATGAAGCGAGAACTCATTGAAAAATGAATTGTTAGACAACTTGACTGGGTTGGTTTAGCACCCGATTCACTAAAGGAATTATGCAAATTAGGCAGCGACACAACGTGCCCAAAAACTCAATTTGCACAGTACAATTCCCCATCCAGGAGGCCAGTTCTGAGTGCTGGGTTGTGAAGGATGCAGCAGTGATCTGACATACTTTACTGGGACGGCAGAACATTATTCCAACACAGTGATCCAAGCAACAAAATCAGCTCTTTAAAATGTGCTCAGCTGCACTGCAAAGCTACTGCAGTCCATGACTGGATAAACTGTTTCTCCTCTCATCTGAGGAAATATAGCTGCCTCATCATTGAAAAACATAGACAAACATTGTTTTTAAAACAAAATTATTGCTTGCTATAATGTAAAATGAACAATTACTTTGATAGGATGTTTACTTTGGAACTCTATATTAAAATATAATATTTAGTGGATTGTTAAACATTGTGATATTTTTTTTATGCTAAAACACTATGCCAGGTTTATTTTTGGTTAAAGAAAGTCAAACTCTTACCCTAAACAGCAAGACATGTAGAACTGGATGAATTCCTCCAGATAAATACAGATAACTATGATGATTGTATCTGTTTCCTACAACACTAGTGTGTGATGACCCCTCGCTCTTCTTCATTGGCTCTTTCTCATTTTCACAAAACTGACCCATCAGCCACTACTGGTGGTACCTGTTATCTCCAGAACTATTAGCAGAGACAGAGACTGTACTAGCTCTTCAGTGCTTGAGCAAGATGAAAGGAGTTCTGTACTGCTTCCATGCATCATATGTGAGGCTTACCTTCATCTTGGTCTAAATAAGATATGTGGTGCCACAATCGCAACCAGAAGACAGGTACAGCCTTAAGTCAATAAAATGGAAAAAACCCTATGTTTCATCTCAAGAAAGGAACATTATTTGAAAAAAATATTAGAACCATTTAATTTGTACACATATAAATTAAAGAAATACAAACATGAATTTCCCACATGAGATCCAACGTTGCAACGTATCTGGAGCACATACAGCACATGCCCACTATGCCACAGTACCAACTGCTACCAACTTTTTCTTTGAAGTAATTAGTGTGGACTCTTCACGTCACGTGACAAAACTGCAACTCCAGAAAACTGAGGTATTTCTAGAGCTGCTTTTTAGAGCAGCTTATTTGATATATGAATTTGAAAGCTGTGCTTTAAACTGAGGCCCGCTGTGAAGTGAATGAGTCTCGGCTCTGTGATGTCAGCTTCTGATACATGACAAAAGCTGAGAAAAGACATTCAGGAAGATACTCTATAATTTGGGACAGATGGCGCCTCAGCAGCACCAGCTGCATGCTGAGAAAATATGCTATGTTTTGGGTAGTGCAAGAATATAAGTAACACACAAGCAAACATATTTATTTACAGCAAACTTGTGTCAGCATAGAGTTCAGACTCATGAAGAGACATGGAACATAAGATCTTTCATCTATTTGAATCTTTGATTTGTAGCTAACGATAAATAGACAATCAAACAACTAAACATAAACAAGTAAATAAAACAAGAATGATAGATCATTACAGGTTAAATGACTGAACTGTTACCGTTCATGTTAAATGTTGGAAAAGGCATCTAAACTAAAGCATCTCAAAACAGCTACATGATGAGGTAGATGGAAGTGAAGACATGAGAATGTGACTTGTGGTCATATTTGAATGACCAGCAGAGCCCTTTTAAAATAGAAAGCATGAAATATCATGTGCACTCCAACAATGTGAATACTGACAGCATAATTCACACCTGTCAGCAGTAATGGAGGCATGTATGATGGCACTTTAAAGTCATTAAATGTGATAAAAAAAGGAACTTCTATCATCTTGGGGGAATCAAATGCAAAGGGAGGAATAAATCACACTGCTGTTTATATTGCAGTGTCACTCATATCACTGCGCTCAGCCTGTTTAGCTTTAGTATCCAGATTTTACAATAGTAAAATTGTCACACAAAATTATCACAGAAACAAAAAATGTCCTTAAAAACCTAAAAATGTATTTTCCACGGCTCAATTAAGCACAAAAATGCACAATTGATATATTTGGTTTCTAAACCTCTATTGAATTTCTATGGATGCCTGCTTTTGACAGCCAATAATTAACTGCACAAAGCAACATTGTGGTTGGCACAAACCATGCTTGTCTTTCAACTTGTAATAATGAAGTTTGGCTGTATTTTTTTTACACAGATTTGTTCTTGGTTTATAAAGTTATAGATGCATCTATAAGTCAAAACTGTGAGGTTTCTCCACTTTTCCATACCTACAACCTATACCACCTGTTACCCACAGACTAAAAGCCGATAGTTCATTTCTGTCATAGTACTTGTTGTTGTTTATTTTACTATGGAAACTGTGAAGAAAGGAATAAACTTGTTTAATCCACCCATGGATGTTTATAAAATCCAGCAGGTTTTAATTCAGTTCACAGATGTTTAATGTTGCCGTCAGACTGATCACTGTTCAATATCTTGTATCTTGCCTATTACAACAGCTCTATTGGCATTATAAGACTCAAAAATGCATTAAAATGATTTAAGGTGGCAAGCTATATACATTTTAGCACTTTGAAGAATTCAYAAGAAACAATTTTGAAAAAGCATGTCATGCWGATTCTTTTACACAATTCTGAACACATATGATTTAATACAATATCTGGAATGGCATAATTTAAAACACAGATAGTGCTGATGTATATACACATAAAATAAATTGTCATCCACAGCGGCTAACCAGGGAATTGGATTGCAAATTGAGCAATACAGTTTTACGTTCAGAGAAATTTAGTTCTGTTCGCACAAGGCATTTCATCAAACTCCAGTTCTGTATCTGTGATCACAGCTCTATGTGCAAAGTACATACACAAGCATATGTGTAAACCATGCAAACAAAATCCTCATGTGCAGCAAGTATAATTGGGTGTTAATGAGGCACTTTTAAAAGGAGAAAGAGAGTGAGAGAGAATGTGAGAAAACACATGACTTCAACAGATCTGTTACAGTCAGACTCAACAGACTGCAAGCCCAGTGAGGTGTGAACTTTCATGTAGTGCAAGTTAAAGCTAAGAAACTTTCCTAAAAAAAGACATTTCTTATGGCACAGAAATGTCACCAGTACATTTACAAGCACATGTAACATTGAGATCAGAGATAAGTCATCAGAGACGATAATTATAATTTTATTAAAATAATTTATTTAATAATAACTTTCAAACAATAGTAATTGAGTCATTCACAGTGATTCATGGATACGGGTGGCCGCTGCTCTGCTTTTACTGTGATTTATGCTTCCATGGTAACAGCGACTTCTCTGATTGGTCATTCTCTCTTTGGATTAATGGGTAGGCTCTTCAACTATTTTTATGGCTTCTACAGAAGCATAAATCATCCGACCCTACAGCTCATGGTAAATCTGTCTTGTGAGGTTACTCTTTATTGTTAAATATCAGTTTCATTATATAGAATAAATGAATGAAATTTTTACTTGGGAAACTACTGGTGGGCTCTGTAGGTATGACAAGGTACAGCACAAACTCAAATCTACTTTATTTACTTTAAAATCCAGCGATACATGAAAGAAACAATAAAATCTACATCTTCTCTATATGACATGAGCTGATTTCAACAAAAACATTTCATTATTCAACAGAAAATGTCATTAAACATCAACAAATATATATTTTATCACTGTATCTCGTTCAACATTGCTTTCACTGCCAAACAATTTCTTCATTATCTAAACACACTGTGTACATGAGCCTCTCATTTATGAAAACAAACTGATTCCCTTTGAAGGAGAATTGCCCTGATCGAGCGCAAGAGCGAAACTCAGAGACATCTGCAGGCTGGGCTGTATGTCATTACAGCTGTGGGCTCTCTGCAGCTCATTGAGATGCAGCCTCAGGAGCCTCTTATTTAAGCTCCTGGTGCGTCCTTCAGAGATCTGCATTCTCTGCAGAACACCACATTGAGGTAAAAAACCTGCACATTTGCGCAGAAGCATACGGTATGCATTTGTTATTGCCTAAACAGCCTCTTTATAACTAAGAAAGCTGAATTTCTTTGGCCATGCAGAACTTTTGTCAGGCAAACAACTTTTAAAGTTCGAAATACTTTTGAATATGACCAGCCTACATGCAGTTATGACACGGCTTATATAATTACTTCAGTTACAGTAATCACTGGGTGCATGTAACCTCATGTAAATGACTCATAATATGACATCACTGGCCTCACTACTGATTCTGGCCAATGCTGTCTACTGTCTACTCACTGACAGTGTGTGAGTGTTGACAGCATCTGTGCACCTGAGATGAGAATCCACAGACACATGCTGCTTGCATTTTAATGAACAGAGAAACTGGCAGATAAGGTTTCTGATTACTTTCAGGACTAAATAAATGTCTAAATAAATATCTCATGACTGCAGCATGGTTTGCTGCAACATGCTGTGTGAGTTAAACTTAAAGACACATTACATAATTCTCAACATATGTTTACAGAAGAACATTTTGACAGAATGCTAAAACTTATATATACCTATAATAAACTGATGTCACATAGCTATACCTCAATGCTGGGATTTTCCCATTAATCAACTAGTTGCTGCCACCCTTACACCAGTGAAAGTCAATTTCAGGGGTCAAAAGAGGTAGAAATACCACATGAACTGCTCATTTCCCTTGCAGTGCAAGAACTCTTTGATTTAGACAATTTGGTCTTTTCTCCTAATCAAAGGTCTGGCCTTCCAGACAAACATCTCAAAAAAATATAGTTTTAATGACATGAGCCCAGTTGCTCTCTCCACTGCTAATATAATGACTCGAGTGGATTCACTCATGCACAGCGGGTACAAAGACCCAGGTCTTAATTAATGTAAATGCTGTGTAAAGGTGACTTTAAGGATTTCCAAAGTAACAAGCAGTGAATGGGATATGTAGGGCACAACTTCAGGTACATATATCTAGAATGTTAAACAGGGGAACAGTAAGCATTATCATACTAGCGCTGGACAGCTGGGTGACAGGAGGACAATGACATTCAATGTAGCTTAGCTATAGCCCTCACAAGGGCCCCTGGAGTGGCCCCGGGGGCATAGAATACCATGTTAATTACCACACACACAGTATACAGTTTCAAACAGGAGTGTGTGGGTGAGTGGAGAAAATCTAATCACAGGGGAACCAATTTCACTGAATATGTTGCTGTACTGGCTGGGTGGGTAATTTGTGATGACACATAGAAAACATTACAGCCATAACAGTTGCTGAGCGGTAAATTCCTACCTGATGGAAAGTGATGGGTTTCTGACAGTGTTTCCTTGTCAATCTCAAGTCCAGCAGTTTATTTATTCCCCATGTCAGCGCTGTCACGTAACACTGACTGTCGCATTAATTTCTGGCAAGCAGGAATAATAAGAGACTGCGCTGTCAAGTTACTTCAAAACCAAAGCAAGAGTTTGTAATCACTGTTCGTCACATTCATCTGATCATAAGCAGAAAGCTGCTTGGCACGTTGCATAAATAAAACACTTTGGTGTTCAATTGCTTTTAAATACATGAAATCAGGGTAAGTCCTGATCCTGAATGACCACTGCCAGAGTTTAGATCCAACCCTATTTAAACACAACTTGCTGAACTTGCTATTAAAGGACTTTAAGATTACTTAAAACTACAGTAACAGTGTTTTATTAGTGCTGAAGCTATATTCTGCAGGACACTGACACTCCAGCAACAGGACTGGACCACCATGCATTTTTGTGAGAACTACAGTATATGTTTGATAAACTGTTCTCAGGCATAACATTTACATATGTTTACATAAGTCTGTAAACATTTAAGCTTTCTCAACGTTTCATGCTCTATTCTGTACCCTATTTGTGAAGCTTCACTGCTGTAAAACACAGAGGTCACATTAGAAAACATTGTACAGTAGCGTAGTAGCTGATTAAATAACTATGTAAAGTTGTGTGGGTGGTTCTTTGCCTCCCCTAGAAGCATATGGACACATCCTCCTGTCTCTTCCTGTTACACAGCACTCAGCTCTTGGCCTTTAACCAAGGCAGCAGACAGTTTGATAGCCGTGCCAGAGCTTTTACTACAGAGTGTGTCTGTCACATTTCTTCTGGCATTTTCTGTCAGAGGTTCACACCTCTCACTGTCCTGTGCTCAGCTGAGACGGACCCTGATCCTTGACCATCAGGACATTATTCTCTGATACAGATAGAAATGTATACAGATATAAGATATATAATTAGACCAGATGAAGTTTCAGAATGAGGTTTGAGAATGAGCGATTACACCTGCGTATCACAAACGGGAAAATGACAGAATAAACTACTCAACCGCTGTCACATTATCGCTTTAATTCACAGCTAAATATAATGACTTCAGTGGCTAAGATAGTATTACTATACATGTGACAAGAATGTGACAGTTATTAGTATTAGCTGAAAGCAAGACAAAGTACTTTGAAGCTGTAAAGTGATTTCTTAATTTTGATTAGATGTGACTTGGTTTAACGAAATGAAACGTATATAAACATAAAAAAGCAGTACTGGTTGCACGCAAGTCACCGCTAGTGTAAAGAAAATTATTCTGGAAATTAAATGGAAACTGAACTTAAAAACCACTATTGACATCATAATATTTGCAAAGTAAGTTAAGTTCATAACAGAAAGAGACAAAAATACAACATGGTTATTTTGTCATAGGTGACATGCCGATTTATAATACATTACATATGGTAATGAGTCACATATAGTCACACTTTCTTAGTGAAAATCTCATAAACATGTTACTAGATCACACTACTTCATGACCTGAAATTCAAATTTGTGTCTCTAGATAATTTCCCTAAAACTAACATAGAATAAAAAAGGTTTTGGAAAGAGTGCATGTATGTTGTTCTTGCATCCACTGAAACAAAACTAGCTGATAAGAATTAATCTGGCAGTGTGCAAATAAATCCCTCAAAAGGTTTAAAATGACGCAGAGAATCTTAACTGAACATTTTTAAAATGTGTGTCAGAACACAACACTATACTGAAAAAAGTTCCATAAGGAAGGAAGGACGCTTTCTGAAATCTGTATCTTAGCAAAGAATATTCAGTTGGGAAAATGGCTTGGATTGGTGGGTACAAATGTTTGACTGGTGGGTCTGTGGAGGCCGAATGCAAAGCTTTTAAGACAATCTCAATCAGCTGTCATACTCACAGAGACAGTGCCACACTGACTACATCTCCCAATCATGTGATCAATGGCAGAGGAGCTTTGAAGACTGTTACTGCAGAGCGTTTCAAGGTCGCTTTGATAAGCAACACATACAGATGACTGCTGCAGAAACAGTGACTGCTGCTGATGTGATTTGTGAACTGGACTCTAAGTGGTTTGGATAAGGAAGCATCTGTAAAAATCTACTGGTAAGTTATGCTTGTTTTTTTCTGGCGACACGGTAAAATATGACATCACACAGATTCACTTTTCATTGGCTGAATTGTGCACAAGTTGAGCATAAATTTGTTATATAAAGTTACATAACTTACATAAAGTTGAGCATCATTTTCATCAGCTTTTTATTAGATGGTTAAATTAGAGGGTTATTCACTGTAAACAACAACAACAAACTAACTACTACAAGTAAAAATGTGCTTTGTTGATGGCGTGGGAGAAAATTTGTATATTAAGCCACATAATGTTAATTTTTTAAACACTGTTTTATTAGGCATTCGTTTAAAAATTCTAAAACACCATCAACAGAGCACTAACGTAAATAAAAATGTGATTTTTCTTCAGGTTGTTTAAATATAAATTTGAGGGTTAGATGTCGTCTCATTTCCAGCTGGCAGGAAGCTCATTAACAGTGCGTTGCTGTGAGGCTGGTGTGAGTGCAGTGATTATACAGTAACACCTCCACTTCTCTCCATTCATCCTCATGATCGGCAGCAGCCACTGAACACTGAATGAAACATGACGGAGAGCCTGGATGAACTCCTTAATGAAACCCTTATTGATTCCTCATTCCAGAGAATCACTGCTGCTTCTTTAATGCTCTCCATCTCAGGTTCCCACATGTAATTTGGACACACACTGTATGGAACGATGCCATTCAGATCTTCAAGGGATTTGCATGAGATTCGACAGCATAGTACAGGAGACTGCAAGCCTGCTTAGCTCATTAAACTGCTTCAGGTTAAACAAACTACACTGCAAAACATGCCTGCAGCGGCAGCTATAATTTACTGTATAAAATAAAGTAACACTTTGGAATTAAGGGAATTTTGGTGCTTGCATTCTATAGCACATTATCATATATTCTATTATGTGATATACAATCAATGAATATATCAATCTATTTTTTTTGCACCTTAATAAACTGACCACCAGCATAATAATACAGACAAAATGAAAGCAAATATTTAAAACAAGATTTGGCTAATTAATCTGTAAACTGCGCAGACTGTTACTCAAACAAACTTATAATGAATAATTAAATAGGATTATTATAATATATGGGAACTTGCAGATAAGTGTAGCAAGTGCACATTTGTACTCTTTCCTATTATATTTCAGAGTACAGTAAGCATTCATGCCTACTAGAAAGTCAAAGAAATCAGACTGTTTAAAGCTGAAACTGATGTCTAGCTTTAAAAAAATGTGGATAAATGTGCAAAAAATCTCTCTGAGAGAAAGGATTGGTGTAATTGGTGTTGCAGTAATTTAGACTGGAGTGGATTCTTGTTGCTCTGAGAGTAGCTGTAGAATAAACTTGGTCACGGACAGACCCGCAGCATTATTCTGCCTGTTCAAATGCCAGTCCATTTCTCAAAGCATAATAACAGAATGCCATTCAGTGCTGTACTTGCTATTTGTCAGAGAAAAATATTCAAAATGTCAATCTGTAACTTCTTTCCAAAGACAAACACAGACACAAATGTTTATGCAGATAACTCTGCACAGTGATTGTAAAATTAAACAGGGTTTTGTTTTCCTTTTAGAAAACAATAGAAATTTATTCACTTTTGAGATTTTACCCAAACTGCATTTGGACAGTGAGTCAAAAATGTGTGTGAAAGTTTTGCATTGTATAGAACAAAATGACTATTGCCTCCCCAATAGTCATTATTCAACTGTCAGTGAACATGTCTAACTAGCGATCACAGACTACAGATTTTGCCCTAAGATTCCAGGAATCTTTTAAGACTTGTCTAAGACAGCCAAATCGTGACCAAAATCGAGCCGTCTGCACTCCGCTTAAGAAAATGCCACTATTTGTTTGAACATGCTATTTGGGTTAATATTTTGGGTGCATATTTGGGTATAATATTTAACTATACTAAACCAATACATGTCTTTAAATAAAAAAAACACTTTGATGAGCCACGTTTACAGCTCTTATTTATCCTTCCTCAGTTGTGACTAACAGATGAATGTTTACAAAAGTAACCCAGAAACAAAACCAGAACAAATTTAAGCCCCATGTTGAGATGAGCCTGTGGGACTGAGATCAGACATTCCCTAATAGGCCAAAATCATAAACTCACCTCAAGAAAATTAGACCAAGAGGAGGCAATACAAGATATGCTAATAGATAGTGTATCGCCATGTGTGTTTATTAGATTCCCACTGATGTAAAAATGCAGCCCAACAAGAATGCTCTGTTTTTGAAGATAAGCCTTATCAGCAGCGCAAACAAACGGAACTTTGAAAAACCGGAGATACTGTGATATTTGGGAACAGAATAAGTAAAATCTTTCTCACTGAGGTCACTGGTGCTTAACATCTGCTAACCAGTTATTCATAATGCATGTTTACACACTGCATATCATCTTGTTTACTTTGCTACCAAGTAAACCACCTCTTAGATATCTCCTAAAACGCCTTGCAAATGTTTTCAAATCCATGGACAGCTTTCCTGATTAAAGTAACCAGATATTTTCACAAAATACTTTATACACTAGTAGACCAATTTAAAAAAAACTGCTCAACCCGATTCCTACAAATTGCAAAAAGCCAGCCATTTTTTTGCTATTTTTATGTGCAATATAGATCTAACGGCTATGAAAAGTCTGAGGACTAAAGCCTAGAAGAGTTACCACATTAATCAATCTATTTAGATTTTTTATAAGACTATCATTGACAATTTATAAGACACGTTCACTTTTCATTGCTGTGTAATGTTGACATAGCTCTGCATACTCACATTCAAATACTGGACACTTTTAATAGTGTCACAAATGAAGAGACCTCATCATGATTGGAATCACAAGCTAATCAATCACTAGAGCCAATGTGATGGAACAATGTTATATATAACAGCTGGTTTGCTAGGAAGAGGAAAAACAAAGCAAAACATCAATACACAGGCATTTTGCCCAGTCTAACAATTTCATTTAAACTAAATCTTTAGGAGAATAAATCACTGCAGTATTGGTCTATTATTTCTAAAGTGAGATTTCTAATGTGTCTGTGTATATATACACACACACACAAACACACACGAGTCTGCTGTGTTGCTCATGCAGAGAGATTACACAGTCATACTTATTGGAAGTAAATTGCATTGTTTATTCATTAGCTGTGAAAACACAAGACTGTTACTTGCATCGTTCACAGACAACTTTCAGTAATTAGCGAAGAACAGGACACTGCTATCTTAAAAATATGTTTATTTAAAATAATCGCCTAAACTGAACATTCATTAAAACAGACCATCTGGATGTCACTATGAGGAAAAAACTATTAAAACAACAGTTATAATTAATAAAACATTTACTCTAAAATATCTGCAAAAATCGAGCACAATGTAGTGTATTAAAATTATAAACTCTTCCATATGGATTATTTTTTTATTTTTTCAGTAAAATTAACGGATAATGTCCTGACAGAAAACGATTACACTGAAGTAATGATGAAGTACACTTTCTGCATTTTGTTTGTCTTTTTACTTTTCATAGATTGTATGCTGAAGATGTGGATTATTGCGATTTTTGCATGTAAATTAATGTAAATTAGTCTCATTTTTAAGTGTTGTGCTGATTTTGTGACAAACAGAGATAGCAATACAGCCTAGAACAACTAATTAAAAGACAAATGTAAAATAATGCTTAAAATATTTATCATTATTTATACTTTAAGTTGTTCATAAAAATTTAAGATAAAAATTGCAAGGACAAACCCTGCAGAATTCTCCATATAGTAAAATTAGCGATCATTGCCTCATTCTTCAGGCAGTTGCAGGTAAAAAATGAAGCAAAAAGGATTGAGAGTGTCCTAATGAGAGTGCTTTGTTTAAATCACTAAATGATCTTTTAATTATGAACAGCTTTGGGTTGCCCGTTTCTAAGACAGTGATAAAGGTTCAGCTTAGAGCGCATCAGCTCTCATAACATACAGAGTCACAGTGTTCAGCCAGCTCTGAGAATGACTATGACAGTGCAACACTCATTTAAACTCTGCCTGTGGTTAAGTGCATCAGAGAATTATAGACTGCGTATTACTGCGAGTATAAAGCCATACAAGCTGACAAAAAGGCTAAAATGTTTTCCAGGCTTCAAAATTTATGGAGTCTTTACAGATCTGCTGAGTCTGTGCAGTTTGGTGCTAAAGCATTTGGTGCTAAAGCAAAGGTGGACCCTCAAACTCTGCTAACAACCACATAATAAAAACTTCTTGTTTTAATGGCAGCAACACAGTTACACCCTGATCATTCACACCCAGTAAAACTAAAACTCACTTCACTAATGAAGTTCTAATGACATTTCACATTCTCTGTAAGGCATTTTAATTGACCCAACCATATGATAAGCTTTACTATAAATGTTTTATGTTGATCTGAATGGACACATTTTCGTGTTTTTCAGAGCTACTGTATGCATCTACCTTCTCTGCTCAGTCACAGCACCACCACAGATGATCTGATTAGATTCTTTTTGCGTACAAGCCTGTTCAACTGCAGTTAATCAATCTCACTATCTTTTGAGCGCTACCATCATCAATAACATCGAAGCCAATGAGGCATCAAAAAATGGTTGAAGCTGCAGTCGGTGGGATACAAAGAGCACGTGGGGCAGCGAGTTTAAATTCATTAGTTCATTTTCCACACTGCTGATCTGAGGGTGATGCACACTTTGCTTCTAAAGTGCTTTTTAAAGTCAGTCCTCAGGTCAGTTCCAACATAGACATTGCACTAAGACAACAATCTAACTAAGGATCAAATTGAATCACCTTTGGGTGTTTTAAATCGTTTGCGAAATGCAAATGACGTTCTTTGCATTTCATTCTTCAACTGTTTGGCGCCAACAGCCGCAGAAAGTTCTTATCTGGAATCCATCACTTCAGCTGGGGAAATTCTGACCTGCTTTGACAGAACTAGAGAGATTAAGGGTTGAAATCAGATTTTCATGTTTGTGAATCTGAGCCCAACATGTATTAAATCCTGTCTTACTTCAGAACGCCTTTGCAAAGACCATAAATCAGCAGCTAGGCATAGCAGCAGGTAATTACTCTGTCTTTGAGGACTAGGAATAGATTACTATATACATCATTATATGTGACTATATTCTGCAGGTCCTGTCACTGTGTAGTCAGAGATGGATAATCATTCTCAAAGCATATATTATGTTAAGAAACCCATATTTACATGTGTTCTCCTGATCACACTCTTTTAGGTATAAGACCAGTGTGGTTGTGACAGATGAATAAGGAATTCTCAGTGGAGAACACATAAGATAATTCTCCATAAATGTGTCAGACACCCAAATCAGACAATTAAATCACACCCAAACCCAAAAAATGCTTAATATAAATACCAGGAAATTTTTACTCAGAAGCTTTTTTTTCATTTTGTTGGCCCCTCAAATGAAAGTCACAAAACATACTCAAATCTCTTTATTTGAAGCAGCTCGATATGTCTAGAACAAACACTTTGGTTTGAATGTAGCTGTAACACATGGTCAATCCCTCACAGAATAGTCTTTACTTTCAGTTTCTGTATGCCACACTACCAGTGCTGTGCACAAATCAATAATGTAACATGAATGTTCATGAGTTCAATGTGAACTTCCCTACATAAATGTCCAATGGGTTCAGGTTAACTTCTAAACAGTACAATAACATTGTGAACTAGTTGGCCAGACAACACATCAACAACTTATTTCTGAAAATACATAGTTCTGCACACCCTACCAACCGCTAGGCCACTTCCCTGACAGCAAGTAATAATTAATCGTGAGAGATGAAGTACTATGACGAAACGGCACAGATGGATTTGTTGCACAAGTTCTTGATAAACACTGCATAGCTCAAAGCTCAGATTAGGAAAGATAAAATCCTGAACGGATTCATGCTGTGTCCCTTTAACGGGAAGAAAACACATTAAAGCTGAACCATTAAAAAAATATCTATTTCTAAGATGGCTTTCTCCATTTCACAGGAATTATAAACAGACCACTTACCCGTTTTCCACATATAATGTCCCTCCTTTGGGAATTCCAGGTCTGATCGCACCTGCATGGCAGTGAGAGACACCGAAAGCAGCAGGTAGTTTCCGATCCGCCATTTCCAGCCTGTTACACCAGAGTCATCCTTCAGAATCATAATCAAGCCAACTGACGTTCTGTCCACTTCTAGTCCTGTAACAAGGAGAAACCAGCCGAACTGTAGTGATTAAACCCTGTTAAAGTGTTAGGAGTTGAATACACCAGTCAGGCGTGATAAACAGTTGCAGGGGATCATTGCGTTAATCACCGGTATATGTTTGAATACTTATTTAATCCTTTGAAGGATGTGACACTAATCACATATGCTATTCACAATCACTGAATGATAAGAATCGTTCCATCTTAAAATGCCATTAATAGCATGTTATTAAAACCGTGAGCACCGATGCGAGAACTATCAAGGTAAACACAGATAGAGCCTTGGGTCTTTCATCCCTGAAATAATTGAAGGTATTAACACCTTTTTATTGCAACACATTTAATTCTGTCCCCCGCCGCTGTGATTCATATCCTTGGGGTGAGGGATTAGTTCTGGAACCGCTGCCTCACCAAGCACATGCAAGCGGGAATCTTAATGCATATCTGATTTTTAATGAACTTTCTCATGAGTATTTTGAGATAGCAGTTATGGAATGAAACCAATACTATTGTTCTTTTTAAACGTCGTTCTTAGACTACAAACACAGAACCGCATCAATGCACCTGTCGTGTTTCATATCGTACGTTGACTGATAGAAATCTACACATTACTCAAAAGGCAACAGCCAGAATCCATGTTACGCCACTCACACATAATAAACATTTCCATTGACAACCGAGATGGGAAAGTTACTTACCTAAACAGCTCTACTGAACAAACCAAGGTTATTCATCCATAACAGTCCTGAGGCAGGAGAAGGAGAAATGGAAGCTCTGTATTTTATATCATCACCGTTTCACTGATGGGACACAGCTCTGCTTACAGTGGTGTATTACAGTATTATCTGAATTAAAATTTCAATTGATTTTACTTGTACGGAGGCAGTACACATTGCGTTTTCTGAACACAATCTGTTCAGGGTGCCTAGACAGATTTGGTGTATTTCTGGATGAATTGCTCTCAAACCAAAATATGTGTTTGGAATTATTTTTATGTGATTTCTCAGGGAAAGGCTGCAGCTCCCAATTGGTTTTTGGTTGATTTCATTTTGGAAAATTAGATTTTCATTTCATGGCTTCAGCAGTGTTTCTCCGGCAGGAAAATCTGATTTGAGAGGAAAATGGTGAGAGGCCTTGACAGTGAGAAAAAAGGTATCTGACTCAACCCACATGTAAATGTTTTAATAGCATTTGTTTCAAAGGGTACACATACTTTTCCTTTCTTACTGTAGCTGGTTATTTGGGAGTTTGGAAATTGGTGCATTTATTTTTGATAGCTGTTTTCCTTTAATGTTTGTATTTATGTTTATTAACGAACAATGCTTTTTAAAAACTTCATAAAACTTTCCACCAAGTAGCATTTGTAAAAGCTTTAGACAAAACTGCATAATGCATTGAATATATAAACAGTAGAGGGTCAATATCTTGTGGCAGTTATCAACAGACTCCAATACCTGAAACATCCACATGACCTTCTGAATATTTAAATGGATTGACAAAAATGTAAATAATCTCTAATCAATACGGTTGGTCCCCTAACTTGTTTTGCTTGTTTGATTGTGTTTCACTTCTGTAACAGAACAAGAAAAACATAAGTGATCAGAATATAATTTTATTATCTTTATAATGTTTTAATTTTATTATTTGTATAATGTAATTAACTGCCATCTTAAATCTTTTATTAACAGTTAGCATACTTAACAGTAAAATAATGAGCTATTTATTATGTTAACTCTCTGATGTTAACTGCCTCAATGTCTTTTAAATAATGAAACTATTTATAGTCAAATAAAGCTGTATTCCTTTACCTCCTATGACAGGGGGTCTTCAATCCAGTTCCTTTGACCACAACTGCCCTGCAGAGCTCAGCAACAACCTTACTACTGTCTGTATTTTTGGCATAATTCTGAGAACACTATTGAGCTAATTCAGGTGTGTTTAAATAGAGTTGCTGCTAAACATTGCAGGACAGTAGTCCTCAAGGAAAAGCATTGGAGACCTCTGCCGTATGCCAAACCATATGCTCTGTTCCAAACCTAGTCGTCCACGGATGGACAGTTTTAAGGCATTGTGAAAGCAATCCCAGAATGCACTACCAGAGGGACCAGAAGGTAACAGCATGCTAATGGCAAGCTCTATTGAACTAAATTGAGAATCAAGTTTCCAAAGCAGAGTGCTGTTTGTGTGTTGTGGTTTGACTAGGTCTATTTAAAACAATCAAATACTGTAACTAAATGTTTAATTTTTATGGTGACTCGTGGTCTCTGAAATTCTCTGAAATATCTATATCTAATCCAATATCTAGATATGACTGAGGGTTGCATGTCCACTTCAATGTCTACAGTGAGTAGGATGCTGTTTTATAAAGGCAAATACCTATAGTATGTGCTCACCAAGTTCTTTATAACTACATATACTGTACACACATACTGTACTGTACCCATAAACAAACATGTTTGTGAGCATACATAAAGACCTCCCAATATTCTGCAGACAAATGCTCTACATACATATAAACTGGCAAACACAAAACGCAACTGAAAAAGCAGGAAAACACAGTAAAATGTCAATATTACACCAAAGATATACAAAACATAGGTAACATATAGTTGAGCAAACATTCAGCATCAAAAGTGAAAAACCTCCATGTAATAGATGCAGCTTTTTTCCCTGCACCCTGTAAACCACAGGGAGGCCGTGAATACTGATGAATGCTGCTGTATGTGCCGTCAAAAGCATTGGCAAGCGCAGCTATCCTAGAAATCTAGTGCGTCAAAGTCCTGCACTGCTTTTTCAGAATAACTAGGTCAAACAAAGCTTGTGGGCTCAGACTGGAACACAGCGTGCGGGCTTAAGAACCTGAGAGAGTTTCTCATCTCCAAGACTTATGGCACTTCAGCTGAGAGCTTTAAGAAAAGTGCACGGTTTAAACGCACTGTTGTTTTTCTAAATGTGCCACCCTGATCTTCACACTCATACCTGTGACAGGATATTTGGTCCATCTGTATACAGGTGGGTGGGGTAATAATTAACCATGATTATGATCCTCACAACGGTCACTATCACATGTCTGTCACAGGTCACTATCACATTTCTGTCACAGGTCACTATCACATTTCTGTGACAGGCCTAGGCCTCAGCCAAGAATCTCTCTGCAGGACTTCACCAGCTCTGACAGCTAAGAAAACAAAAGCTCTTAATCCTGTTTACCGTAACGTGCATTGCTCGAATTTCCATACAGTAATGCGTCCAATTGGCATGTGTTTGACAGACCAAGCAAATCTTTAAATACCACCCTGTAATTTCTGCCTGCTTTAGTTGTCCATAAAATCAGCCCTACAGAAACACTCAACTTTATAAAGGCCTTTTCCTCTGCTGCATTAACAAGAAAAGGCTTCATAAAAAATAAGAGAGCGAATTCACTAAACAATAGACCACACAGCACGCGGTATTATAACACAAAAGTCCTTGTCTTATTCACTCACTCAGAAACCCGCAATCCAATTTAACCACTAAATGCTCTGAAACGGTGCTGCACCATGTAGTTGAGGCCACATTTAACATTTTAAAAGGGATTCAGGATCCTAAACTGGAGTGTTGAGATGCTGTGCGGTTCTAGTAATGAATGTCAAATCACTTTCTGCGTCCTGCACATCCTAGCATGTGAAATTAACCTGCAAATCTAGAATAAGCACAGATTCTGTGAGCACATACATGGTTACCTGAACTGCATGTATAAAAATAACAGTGGTTAAATATCACTTCAATGAATTCAGACTCACTATAAAACTTGTCATATTTCTTCATAAAAATACCCCTTGCAGATGTAGCATTTCATAATGGACAAAATATTTAATAATATTTCAGTATTTAAAAGAATCACTGAGGTCTGGGCTAAGCCCTTAATATCGAATGACCTTTAAAATCACCACTGCTGTCAGAGCCATGTTGTAACTGAATGAATGTCTTCTCTAGGTGACACAAACTGAGCACTGGGAGCCAAAATGGCAGCTATCCCTCTTCATTAGTTCTGGGTGTGCAGGGAAACTTGGCAGACACCTCTCATCTCAAACCATTACAGACTCAAGGAGAGAGTGGAGATACTTCATCCCAAACAGGCAAATTGGGCAACTGGGCTAAAGACACAGTGGTTTCTACCTGAAAGTGAAGGCTGGGACTCATAACTTTAGCTGTGGCGGTAAGGTAAACAGCGGTATGGCTGAGGCCCACAGATGTGGCTGGCAGCTGGACGCTCCTTAGAAACTCTCTGTGACAGAGGGACAGCAGATAAACACGGCCTTTTGTCCTTCCCCTGATGCATCATCTGGTAGCTAATCTTCAGTGGCTCCCCCTCGGGAAGTTCAGAGCGTGAAAGATGCGCCTGTCACACCATCGGTGAGCGACCGCGAGAGCAGATAACCCTTGGTGATTGCTGGATGCAGTATCCACTAGAGAAAATGTTTCCCAGGAAGCGTCCTGAAGCCAGCGAGACTGAAGGAGGGAAGAAACAAAAGAAAGAGAGAGCCACATGTTAATTAAATACAATGAGTACAATAATATAGTATAATTCGTTGAAAATTAATGTCATGGAAAACAACTGAAAAGGTGATGATTGTGTCAAAGTTCATTTTCATGTGATTGCCATCGCTTACATTTCAATAACTATTTAGCAATCTGAGAGGGGCATTGCTGCTCATTTTGCATGCAAAGTGGTTAACCAATTATAACACAGACCATTGGCATATTTGAAATCTTTAATGTGCAACAGCAAAAGAAATTTATTCTAAAGGTCAGAGAGGGTGAAAAAATGTTGTGTTAAACAAATTAAAAGTGGACTTTTAAAACTACACTGAGTCTAGTAAAAATTCAGTATAAGCCAGTAAATGTGTTTTGAAACATTGTAGCTAGTTTATACCTGGTCCAAGCTGGTTATTGGCTGTTCAAACAGCCACCAATTCCAAAGGCAAGCTTGAGCCGATAAGACCAGCTGGTAGATGGTTTGTTATTCGTCCAACATGATCTACCAGCTTGGACCAGATAACGTCTAGCTTGGACCAACTACAAACCAGCTGTGTTTCAAAACACAGCAGCAGCATATTGGTACATATTTAAAGTTCTAAGTAAAAAGCAATGATGGCAAATTTATTATGATATCTGCTGGGTTTTAGATGCTAACTGTCTAACATTATAATTTTGTTATTGGTTACTAAGACAGTTTATCAGCTGCCGCGAACCATCAGAGACACTAAAACAGCAGAGAAACAGAGTTGTGCAGCATCAGGCTGATGTTCAATGATCGCCTGTCAACACTGCATGCTGGACTGAGTAACTCATCCTGCTCATTCTTTCGTTCCATTAACACCACATGCCCTCTTTCCCTCTTTCTTCTCTCTAACCCACTGTCACATATTGACTTTCAATGCTATGCTCTGCCTCCCCCTGCCAACTCCCACCTCAGTCTTATTTCCCAGGGCTTTTAAGTGCCCACCATTGTGTCTGAAATGGTTCTCTAAACTCAACAATGTGACATGCCTCAGTCTGCCTGACAATAAGAAAAAATGCAGAGTACAAGATTGTACCACAAAGAAAAAGTTGGATCAATTCTATTCATGCAATTTCAGTCACACTCCAACAGTGAGGAGATGAAGGGATCAGACTTTTAACGTTACTTCCCAAAACAAAAATCTTTGTGGGAAAACTTCAAGTTTAACTTTCTTTCGACTTAATTTTGTACATCTATGTGCCAAAAACGCCCTAAAGATTTTATTTTAACTAGCTCTATAAACCCCATTTCATCTTTTATTTGTGACTGAATGTTCTGCTTGCATGGAGTTTTTAAATGGGAAGATCTTGCTTGTCAGCCTAAGAAGACTTGCGCATGTCTGATAATTCCTTATTTAATCTATCCCAATACTAGTGCAAACATATGACAAGCATTAAATGTAATAGGTAGATTGAACATAAACAAAATGGAACTGTAGACTGTAAATATTTCTTCTGCATGTTGGGTGGCACGGAGCAAATTACTTCAACATTGTTTTTTTTCCACAGCGAACAGTGAAAAGTAGTTCAAATTTAAAAGTAAAAAAGTAACAATTTTCCTACTGTAATTGGATAAATAACAGCGACAGTCCTTCAATATAACCACCAAATCCCTGACAGACAGTCTGTTTATTCAGCCCTAAAAATCTATTCTGGTGAATCTCTCAGCTAATGCTGCTGCACCTATGCAAACAAATCAATTAAACAACCGAGAGAAGGACATACTTGATATTTGATCACAGGTTTGTTAAAGCAGAGTACTGGAGGGGGGCAGGGTTGTGAACTCATTCAGTTCCACGGTTACGGTGAGACCCTCAAACTCAGGGGCCAATGACACCCGGTCGCCACTGACTGGTTTTTGTAGCAGGTGCTTAGCCATGGATGTTTAAACAAGTGTAAGTAAGGTCAGGTCACACTGCACTGTTGCATATGGGGTGAGGGAATTTGTATAAGATTATGTTTTTACGATTGTGTGCTTAAGCTGAGACTAAAGACAAGAAACAAACTCAATGTGTTTGTGGCCTGTGGAAACTGTGTCTCTCATAACGCTTCATTATATCACATTATATCAACATGAATAACTGCTCATTATCTAAAATCCCACTTCTGAGTGTCTTGACTGCATTTACAGCAAAAAAAACTGTAAATGAATATTTTAATCACATACAGTATAAAAGAACTGTCAGCCTAAATAAGATGTCCTTTTCTGCTGTCCTACTTTTAAAACAATTAAAGGCTTGAAATGAAGTTATACAACTGTCAGAACAACATCATTTAAAGCAATGAATTGGAAGGAAAGGAAACCATTTTATTTAGACAGCAGATGAAACTCTAAACACATGCTGTGACAAGGTCAGGGTAATGATTATAATACAGTTAAAATTAAATGTATATAAAACAGCACACCAACAACAGTCTTTAATGGAACAGAATGTACAAATTAGCTATAATAGAGCATAATTTGGGGCTTTCTGTAGTCTAAGCAAATTTTGAATACTTCTGCTCTTAGAAAAACCATGAGGACATTCTGATATCAGGTCACAGCAAGGACCAATCAAAATCCGAAACAGCCAGCATCCCACTCCAGATTATGTCCAGATATTTTCTAAAAGTGATTCCCACCTCATAAGGTTTGCGTTTTAAATATAGTATCAGCCTAATAGGAACAAATTCAAATAAAGTCCGTTAAAATCTTCCTTTTTAAACCCACTGAAGTCCTGCTTCATTATAAAAGCTATTATAAATATATGTGCTACATTTTAGACTATTCTGTGATACAAATTATTGTATTACTGTTGCTTGAGCATTAATTTTATGACACAGTGCTTGAAAATCAAGCTAAGCTAAATCCTTTGTAATGCATGGTATGTTGAGTTAAATACCATTCTTTGACAACAGAATACATGCTAAATATATATAAGATGGGAAAGTTGGGAAACAGAAACTGTTCCCGCTCACATGGATTGGTCCATCTCACCTGTGGATTTACAGTACATACATATACTATGGTAATCCTGAGGAACAACATGCTATATTCCACAGAAGTCTTCTTGCTAAAGTTGCCTGAATTCTCACAGGCTGAAAAAAATTGATGGATACAATTAGCTTGTCTACTAGCATATGCTCTGCTACGAGAATTCAAACTGGTATGATTAACTGTGAGGCAAATGGATCCAGACAGGCACACGTTAAAGAGACAAAGCTGCAATATAGAGATTCAGAATGGAATGACTTAAAGATTTACATCAATAAATTAATTTCACATAAGTAAATTAATTTTAAAACAGTTTAATCAAATAGTCAATTCATTAGATAACTTTAATGAATGGTGAACTTGCCAGCACTAACAATTACACACAAATGAAACAAGTAGCCCCAGTTATATTAAACAGAATTGTGGGGTTTAAAAACATAATCATTTACTAGTTAAATGGAAGAGACAGGCCAAGTGAACTTAATAAAAATGAATCGTTTTAAAAAACCTTTAGGGAGCTCCTAGCATACATTTCAAACTCCTAAATGTCTTTAGTTGGTATGGCTTCACCTGTAGGCGCTGGTCTTCTGAAAGCTGTTAAAAAATGACTGAAGATTTTTTTAAAAAAAAGTAAGACCCATTCTATGACAAAAGATCTTTAAAAATACATAACCAAAAGATTTTCCTTTTACCCCACTTTCTTTTCTGCAGTTTGTAGCCTACGACAAAACCTCTTTTTATATCTTAACAGGAGATTGTTGAGTTTGGTCTGAGAACACAGAGTGAACAAAGCTTTAATGATTGCAGCAGTGTGTTCCCACCGCACGCAGACGCCAGCTGGAATTCAGCACAAATGTACCAATACTAAACCACTTTGCCGTTACATTGAAATGCTGATTTAAAAATAAGGTTTGGTTGGGGAGTAGAGATCTGCTCTTTTTTTCCATCAGTTTCAAGCAGCATTCCTGACTGCAGCAGGACTGCTAACACAGGTAACTGCATTCATTCATTTGAATGGCCAGAGAACAGCGTGTGGCAAGGCATTGATTACACAGGACTTATTGTCTGTTATTCCATGCTGTCTGAATACAGCTGTGCAATATCATGCAGGGAGGAAAAAAAAATCACAAAGGAGATCTCTTTAATCTCACTGGTTGTCGAAGAGACGGTGGTGAGATTAAATGGAGACCCGCTCAGGTCTCCTGGTACTCAGAAATCTCCATTGCATCTCCTCTGCAGCTAGAGTGTTTCCTGAACTATATTTTGTTATGTACTGCCACAGCTTCATCAATAATTGTACTCATACCAGAAGGCATTTTACACCAATAAAATGACTAAAGCAACTTCTAAACAATAAATAACTGCCACTGGGAGAAAAAAAACAATACAATACAATATATTCCACTTCAAGTGACATCCAAACAAATATATTAAACTGCACAAAATTGCCACATTATTTTGCTTTTATTTTTAAAAATAAACTAAAAGAAGGTAATGCGATTTATCACATTAAATTTAAAAGTAATCTGTGATCTGGTTGGCAATCTGTCAGAAGCAAAGCATTGTGTTTTCGGTTAATTCCCACAAGTCCCTTCGGTTAATTCCAAGACCCAGCAGACAACAGTATCCATGATAATTTTACAGCTCTATATTCTAATGTATTTGGGTCTGTGTTTATTTTCCTTTCTCCCTAATTAGGACATTAGGAGAAACTTCAAACAAAGTTGACACTTGAATAATGATAATGGAGCACCTCATTAAGTTCCCTGAACTATGAAAGAGAAACCTCTGAGCAATAAAACGTTTCCTCTGGGACGGCAATACAATTCTTACACTCCATTTGACTTTCCCCTTAGTCTATTAATGGTTCTATGAAGGATCCTCTCAGTGTGATGACAGCAAGTAGCCAAGTGTAACAATTGTAATGATATGGGTGTCAAATATGCCAAGCGAGAAACCAGTGTGACGTGTGGTCTTCATTAGCTGCCATTAAAAGCTTTAAGTTGTGAAAGTCAAAAACAGACTGAAATAATGAGGGCCTGAGAGTGAGTGCCAAGACAGAGAAAAGTGTGACGTCTCTTGAAGAACTAGTTAAAAATAAAAGAGAGGTATGGCACGTGAGAACAAACAACTGGAGCCCCCTCAGGTGAAGGGACAGTGATCCTGTCACTGACAGAAAAAAGGACCTGTCAGCGCAGATTTTAATTGGCCGCTTTTGAGGTAGCGGGTTTTATCTAGAAAGAAGAAGACGTCTCATTTCAAGTGAGAGTGGAGGTAGTGTGGATGTGAGGGGAAGCAGAGAACATCGAGACAGGAACCAGAAACCAAAAATAAATGATCTGCTCACTCACAATCTTGATATTTGGTAAGGGAAGGCATTGAGGGAAAAAAGCCAGACCGTAACAAGAGAGGTTTTGCTCTAAACCAGGTGAGCTGCCCACTGAAGCAGCATTTTAAGGCATCACACCTCAGTGTTCAGAGAGGTTACCGCTATAATTATGTCTCCTGCTAAGATATCATGTTATAGCCTGAATTTAAGTTGGCATCCCAGTTCCTGCATGGAGAAGGTGATCTTATTATAAATGAGCAATAAATCAATAAACTGGTCCAATGTAATTGGAAATCATGCATTTATCTTATTTCTGTGTGTGCTCTGTATTGTTATGATTATTACATTAGTTTGCTTCATCATACAAAATATTATGCAACCTTTTCGAAAGATGCCCGAACAAATACGGTAAACTGCTAAAAACTGACTTCTGATGACATATTAATGTTAAACATTAATGTTTAATGTTAAAATAAAAACAGTAATTGCAATTAAATCAGGGTTTGCTTTGAATAATATAAACAGATTTGTGTGAGGGTTGGGGTTAGTGGGTAGAAAATATTGTTAGCCTGATATGAAAACAATCAAAATGTATGAGATGCTCTGACTGTGTGCAAAAGAACTGAAATAAAAAAGCAAAAACATGCTACCAAAAGAAACCAGAGACAACACACATCCCTGTCTGAGCGGAGAGGAATAAACCTGCACTGCAATTCCACCTGCCTGCCTCTTCTCATTAAGCAATTAATAATTAACACAGCAAAGGCTAAATACATTTTCTCTGCCCTCTGTGATATGACAGACTGGAAGCTGCCCATCGCATGTAACAGGGATTATTCTTACAGTTCTGTTCTGTACAGCCGCCTAATAAAATTAGGTCCCCTGGTCGAACAGACACCTGGTTGCAGAAAATCGCAGCAAGCCGCTGGGGCAGACCGCTAATCAGGCACCATAGAGAGAGAAAAAAAGAGCCGGTATGAGAAGCTCAGAGTTGAGTCCCAAGACAGGCCACAACTGAGCAGATGCCTGTTAAAGTCAATTATGCTGAGGAAGAGTTCCAGCAGAGGGGAGCCATGGGTGAAATTACAGCTCAAATCTGAGGTGACAGAGAGCCTACCTATGTCAAGAGATAATCTAATAAATATCTGAAAAATAATCCAAACAAGTCCTACCAAATTAGTCAATAACAGCCGATGTCACTAGATTGTGGTGCCAATGTGTTTTTGCACAGTCCCTGTGTCTGTAAAATTAAGGTTTTAATTTTCCGGTTTCACCTTTCTGTGCAGATGAAGCTTATTATAGATTGTGCTGGAATTATAAACATTAGTATTTGCCTGGTGCAATTAACATGGTGCCATTACCAGAGTGAAAACAGGCAAATTAAGGTTTGTATAATGGAATGTTTGTGTACATTATCTAGTGAAAGAAACAATAATTATAGATATAATCAATTGTGTATGTATGTGTGTCTGGTGTGGGACAATTATGACAAAGTATACTAACACTTTTTATTTGAACTGTCAGACAAATATTAAAAAATGTAAACATACGCCATCAGATGCCAAATAATGTTCATTTACATTGTAGTTTTTAAACAAAGGTTAAATGGACAAATGTCACAAATGAAAACAACATATTTTGCTTGAAAGGAACACATGCAAATATTCAGTTAATGAATTTAACTGAATGAATTCAACTGTTAAAAAGTCCTTGATCAGTTTGGTTAAGGATTGGGATAGTTGGGGGATAGTAGGCAAGTCCTTGTCTAATAATCCACAATATATTCAAATTCAGCTAACAGACATTTAGACTGAGGTAACAGCTAGCTTGTGAAATAAGTTGAGCTGAACGAGGGCAATTTTGAAAATGTATTATAAGTAATCCTAATGTATTATAAGGTAAAGCATTTTTCACTGTACAGCTGTCTGTAAAAGCTCTCCAACACATTACAAGCTGGTGTGAAAACTTTCAAAGTGGAAAAGTAGATTGTATCAACACAGAAAAATTGGTGTCTGGACAAAAATTTACAGCAGTAAGAATAATTGACCTATATTAAGGCTACTAGCTCTGATATAACAAACAATTTCTTACAAGAAAGAACGTTTATATCCTGAGGTACCTGCTTTAGCAAAGTTTGCCCTTTTCATGGTACCAAAACAAGCTTTACGCACCAGAAGTGCAAATCTAACCCTATAAAGTTGAAGCGTCGTTATCTTGAGGGTATTGCTTTTATAATTAAAATTAAAATTGAAGAGCATGATATATAAAAATGCATATTCGAAGCAGAGAGCTTAGCGTACAGAAAAATCCAAAAGCGTGCTTCGATTCTGAAGGTGCATAAAATTCCATTGTGTTTATATGAAAAATTCAGCCTTTTTAATTCTCTTTATATCCTGAATGTCAATAGGAGCCATGTGTGACCTTTAAACTGCGTCATGATAGGGCCGAGCTGATTAAAAAAGATGAGAATATCATTATCATTTCCTGAGAACGTTTGTCCCTCCTCCCCTGAAACAAGGCTTTGATATACATGTCTTATAAATTTAGCTAACCTTTATCTGATGTGCGAAAGCTTGTCTTATCCGTGAGGAATTCTCAGGACGTAATGCAACAAAATAAGGGCATGTCATCGTCAAGCGTTGCTACAAGAAAAGATTCATTAAAATCACATTGTCTGCATTGGATTCCCATTTCTCAGTAACAACCCACCTACAGAGCATTTCATTAATCAATCCAATGAACACAACCAATAATTTGACCAGACAAACAAGCCCCTCGTTTTGTTTATCAGTGATTCTGAGGGAAAAATATGATCTAAACTAGAACCTGCTCAATTAGACATGGGCGTACCAGTACCAGAACAGAAAGCATGACTGACAGCTATGTGGAAAGGGAGCGATAAGAATAGGGTGAATGGGTGGCAGGAAACCACCAGCTCTCTGACAGAGACAGTTCATGGTAGCTGCCAGACCGCTTGTGTCTGGAGATAGAGTACTTCTTCATGGTTGGCTTTTCCCATTGATCTCACTTCTGTATTCGAGAATAGGGGATTAAAATTTAACCCTTTACAGGCATTGCCTGGTCTCTTTGGGAGAATCCTGCAGGATGGAAACAGTTCCTGGATTGGACAGCAAACCACTAAAATATTTTTTCCCCTGTCAAGTACAGAAAGGAGTCGTACCAAACATAAACAGCCAAATCTCAGTATTGATCTATCTAAACCTGAGTGAAATTATAGCAGAAATGTCCTATTTTGTTTTCCAGTGTGGAAGCAGATTGATCGCTCCAGGTCAGAATCTAATGCTGTTCTAGTTATCTGAGGTTTTGAAATGAAATAGCATTAAATGCGTTTAGCCTCCTTTGTGACCCTAGAGAGAGAAAAAAACAAAGACCGAACATCATAACAAACATTATTTAAAGCACAACTGCCTGCATTTTAACAGAAAGAACATAATTGGTGAGTATAGCACAAAAACCTTGACATTATGGCTAGGCCTAAGCAAACAGCCACTGCGAGAACAGAAATACTGACATGCACTTCAGAATCTGAGAGGATGGTCAATCTGGAGATTTGAGACAGATGAAACAGATAAAGTCAAATTGAAAGTTAAAAAGAAGATCTCTGAGAGAGCTTGAGCAGCTATCCAAACCTTTATTTGTTTCTCTGTCTAGTCACTCACTTATACGAACCAGAGAAGAACAATCAATTCATGCCAAACATTGTGATGGTGACAGGCGAGTGTCACAGTGTAGATTGCTGGTGCTCTGTGTGGGTTCTGGAACTGACTGTGCTTCATGAATCTCTGATGTTCTGCAGGATCATTAAAGAGGGGTGGTCTATGAGCAGTGACCCTGCTGGGAATACAGTCAGAAACCCTGTAGTTACACGCTTGTGCTTATAATTATCCATTTTCCAGGTGTGAGGTCAAAAATAGTGATTTTCAGAGATCCCTCGACAAGTGTGAGTGTTCATCATAACATTTTTATACACAGTTATACTACAGCAAGGAAACTTTCTGTAAAATTGTCAATATTGCATGATACTGTTTTATCAATATTGCATTAAAATTCTTTATATTTTAAATTCAATAATGTGACACAAAATGCCATTTTAAATGCTTTATAAATAAAAACAGATGAAAAGCGCATTTTAAAGGTCAAGGCTGTAACAGGTCAAGATACTGATGGTGAAAAAGATTGGAATATGATCCAAATACAACATCTGTGCACATGAGCACAACTGCTCCAACAAAAAGATGCTTTATTCCTAAGCAACATCTAAAACAGCAATTGCAGGAAGTGTCAAACAAGTGCCCTTGGCATAAACTGGAGCTGTGTTCAACAAGACAAAAGCAAAACCTGAGCCAAGAACCTCTGCTACTAATTGCTCTTTATTAATACAAGTTCAGACCTGCAATGTTCCCAACCACTGATCAACCACCACAATTTATTCTCAGGCTCCATATTTTGTTAGGAACCAACTCAACTGCCCCTGAAGAGTTTTAATATTTTCCCCATGTCAGCATGGGTTCCACTCCAGTTTCGTCCTTCAGTTCATAGATTAGGTGGACTGGACATGCAACATTCTTGTGTGCAGAATAACTGTTTTCTGCCATGAATATATATCTAGATACTGCAGCAGCATAAAATGTATGGCATAAGGTATGGACATCGCAGCAATGCACCATCTCTTATCAAAGCCAACAGGCCCCCGCATGACAGCCGTCTGCCCCCCAACCTTCCCGCTGCCGGCCTATTACGCGCCAATTAGCGCCTGAAGCCCCGCTGCGGTCAGAGGGACAGCTGCCGCACCCACACAGCGGTAATTCAATAAATGCTCCAAGCAGGGTGCGAGGAAACATGAGTGCACCACTCACACACCTTCTTCAGCAGCCACACTCACTTACTGGACTCCTGCAGCAGGAGACATTGACCCTGTGCTATGAAGATTTCTCACATGTGTGAAGGCAGCAGAAAATATTGCTGAGCTTTGCCCTATGGCTGATTGGATTTGGTTTTGGTGAAATTTGATTTAAGGTTCTCATCAGAAATGATGCAAAACTCTTTAGCATGATGATGCATGACAATTGCATTACTCGCAAGTTCATTACTGTGCTGAAAGCTGTACCACATGTATTTACAGCTACGCTGTGAACCCTCTGGCCTTTTAGTGTAGCAACACAATAAAAACATCCCTCGAGCAGTTGAGATAGCAATATGAGTGACTATTGTAAACAACTACGTCATTTAAACAGATGTAAACAGGATTAACATGTTTTTAACAAACATCTCATGTTGTGCATGTGATATAAAATCCTCTTCAAAATATTTTTTATAATCTAAGGTAATTACAGACAGGAAATGCCTTGACTGCTATTGACTACTAATAGCGTTCATGCAATGAGAAACCAAAACAAAAGAAACCATAACAATAACATAACATTTGCAGCAATACTGTATCTGTCCAAGCAAACATAATTTTTTTAATTATACATTTTATAAATTCAGCTTTCTCAGAGCTGAATGCATACCTAATGATGGTGTGGTTACAGTAGTCTTTTCATCAGTAAATACGAGGGCTTTCCCGCTATGAGGTATCACCATTGAATGCTGAACTCAATGCTGACAACTTCTGTCCGCTCACTTTTAATTTAAATTTAAACAAAAAATGCATGAGAAGATCTTTTTGTCTTCGGCATGATAAATGAAGAGATGACAACCATGTCTTTGAGCTTTGGGTTTACCTATGCAACAGCGTGAGTGTGTGTCAGAATTCTGACAGGAACAGGACAGAAGATGTAGGCTGAATGTGAAATAAAGGAAAGGAATAAGAAAGGGGGAAAAAACCTAAAGAAAATGTACATGAGATGAACAAAGATGAGTGAGAAAAAAAGCTCATTTGAAACATTATTGAGGAATATTTATATTTTTTAATTAAAAAAAGTCAAAGAGACAAAAGTCAAAGATACAGTAAATCGTGGAAATTGAATGCATGCAAGTAGCTTTTTAAGTGGGGAAAAATACACCTTGAATTCTGTCCCTGGTCCTGAAACAGAACTTGGATCACATAAGCCCAGTCCACACTGCAAGAGACGTAAAGCAACACAGAGACATGATCTCATTCATTTTCAATGGGACTTTGAGGGCGTTTCCTGCCACAGGCCGACCCACATGCCCTGCTGTTTGATAGAAGCCAAGATGCTAAAGAGCATGCATTGATTCTCACTCATCTTTGATCTGATGCATTATGCACTAGTGTAATTTATACACACCCTTTTACTATCCAGAATGAGGTTTAATTCGATGCTCAAACAACTCCTTCAAGAACTTAAATGAACATAAAATTAAACTAAAAAATTAAACTGTCTTTTAGTGAAGTTCAAGTGTTTACATATAAGACGCAATTGTTAAAAAAGGTTTTCAGACCAAAGACAAAATACACAAAATGCATTTCTGTGTCAATGCTAATATGTTAATATTACAAAATACAGCATTCCTAGACATTCCGATAACTACGATGAATAGACTAATCTTCACAAAGAAGCTCTACATTCATTAGTGATATGCCCACAGACCTTCTGAAAGAAATGAAGAAAATTTTTCAGAACGCAATGCATTTATCTTATTATTTGTCTGGGAAAATCACATGAAGTATAATTACATTTGGGCCAGCAGACATGACTTAGTTAAGTTCATGAAAGAAAGAGTACGTAGCAGTTTAGATTACATCTGACCCTGACTTCACCTTAGGAACTCAGAACCCAGACAGAAACAGTCTCCAAGGGAACAATGCATTACTTAATCAACTGATAACAAAGTCAGATAAGGTCCCAATTCCATTAGGGACCAATATAACTCTCCAAGTTCTTGTTTGTATCTCTGAGTTAGCGGAGCCGTACTTTCAGGCTTCAGAAAGGTGGGTTCAAGCTTTTAATGAGGTCTTCTGTTAGATGTGTCAACAGAATTGGACAGAAAGATGGGAGTATTATCATTGCAAGCATTTTATGATGTCCATACACTCAGAAATAACTCTAACAAACACTCCAAACAACCAATCAGCACAAAATCGTTGTCCATGCTGTAACTTCCTATAATGGCCATTTCGGAGTCAATTTAATCGAGCACCGGTGTTAAATTATGACAAAAACAACGCTTGCACAATCCACTTTACCAAAACAGACAATTAACCATTCTGCTCATATGTGCACGCTAATATCTGCTCACATGGTTTATAGCATCAAAAAGCACAAGCAAGCACAGTGTATTAAAAATAGCTGCTCTTCACTGTTTGCTAGAATCATCTTGGCTGGCGTTATCTTTTAAATAATTGAGGATAAAGTCAGAAATGGAGCAACTTGGCTCAACAGCTATGAACTTATGGTTGTTAATAAATAATGCAATCAGTGTTTAATGCACTGGGAATACACAGCCCGCTGTGATCCAAACAGTAATTGAAAAGCCAGTAAGTAATTCAATAATGAAGAGCACAGAGGAACAGTCTAGGCTAGTTTACAGTGCTTCTTAGTTTATTTTTACTGTATGCTAAAAACATGCTTTACAGGAAAAATGACTCATTCATAAGACTAACACTAGAAAAATAGGGAATTTTAGTGCTTAGTTTCACTTTGACCAGATAAGACATAATCCTTGCTGTCCTCTGCATTTTGACCTTTACAGAACAAAAAGAGTCATTTAAATACAAAATGCAAAAAGCTCATAAACTTTCATTTATAATGGGCTAATTTCTTCAGATTTAAAATTAACCTTGTTTACTGTAATGGTCAAACACCATATTCTAACTGAAATTGTGTTAACTAGAATTATTTCAATAAAAACAAATTAACTTGGAAGTTTGCAAGCAAAAATAAAACTAAACAAAAGCCAAAACTACAAACTTGCACTAGAATACAAACATAAAAACTAAGCAGTATTATAAACAAATGACTAATTGGTGCTGGATAATTTAGTGATTCATGTTCCCAGGCCTGTTGTCTGTTCTGGATATCTATTTAATCTGCCAAATAAGACACCGATTCAGACGGGAATGGGGCATTACATCAGGTTTGTCAAATAACCAATCAACAGTTTGCTTTTGTACTGTATGTGACATTCAGGTGGTAAATCTGAATCCAGCGACATCACAAAAATAGCACAGTGGAGCTACAGTGTTGCGGATGTCTGTGTGTAAGAACAACACAAATATCAAGTGCAACATCTCAGAAATGCAACTGACAAAAACAACTGACAGTATCACAGTCAAGTATATACAGCACTTGTATAGTAAATTCCACTGTTTGGATCTTATGGCTACTTTTAAAGAAGTAATTATTAAAAACAATTTAAACTCTGACTTCAGTTTAAACCTTTAAACAAGTTTCACAATAACCTATGAATGTGGGATGAACAGCTTTTCATTATCTGTGTTAAGTGTTAATTTTCTATATTTCAGTGAATGATTTGGCTATATTAGGAGACTTTGACAAACAGGAATCCAAAGCGTGTCTCATGTTAGAATCTATGAAATGCAGCTATTAACTCAGCTTGATGTTAAAATACTGCAAAGGTCTCAATGAATGAGGAATTCTGAAGCCTGTAATATGATACAGGGAGAAACATAATTAACAAAACTTAAAATGGCTTCAAGAAGCATAAAACAGAAATGCAATGGTAGAATGAGGAAGAAAGAAGATGGCATGAATAAAGGCACAGAAAATTAATGAAATAAAAGATTATGTCCTTACATAAGGCAAGACAATTGCCACAGAGAGACTGTGACTGAACTGCCACAGAGAGACTGAGACTGAACTGACTGCTGAATTCTAAGTATCCTGTATTATTAAGATCATATTTAAATCCAGCAGATTGCTGAAAGATTGAATCAAGATTCCTCCTGGCTCCAGTATGTGCTAAATACTATATCACTCATTCTAGGGCAAAATGCGAGCACATTTGAAAACCAACAGGCTGAAATATGACACATTTCTAACCGCAAACATGTCATGTGTCAGGGTCTCGCACAGCCATGCTTGTGACAGACACCAGACACAACATAGCGAGTATTTTTCCACATGATTGCCACAGACAGTCACCTAGATGACACATTATAAAGCCACTCTGCATTCCTCAGGTAACCTGCTGTCAAACTGTGGTACTGTAGCAGTGTTGTGAGGCAACTGTGGGGTAAATTCAATCTGAGGAGGGTTAGGTGACGGTTCAGTCAGTCACCACCTGATTGTCCTTTTCTTAGATGGAGGTCTGGAAGTGAGATGAGAATTAACACAGTAATTTGTTTTGGTAACATTGCTGTTAGGTCTCTTAAACTCTGAGTGCCAATATCTCCAAAAAACCCCATTGGCAAACAGAAAGCAAGATGTTCACCTGCTGTTGTTTACAGTGAGGGTTATTCTGTAGGGCATTTAGAAATCAACATTTGTCTCTGGTTTGAGATAAATAGAGACGAACTTCGCTGTTGATATGTCAGAGTTAATCTACTTTAAAAAACATTCCAGCAGCAAATAACTCCACTTAAAGCAGTTTTCAGGACGATGCTTTTACAAAATCCATAGAACTGCCCGACTGGTGTTGAATCACTGCTGATGTTTTCATGAAGCTGTAATGTTTACAACCCATCTATGATATAGATTTCACACTATATTTCATTGATGCTGAGGTAAATCTAATGAATGCGTGCAGTGCTTGGATGTTTATACTGTATTGATATTTTAAAAAGAAATAAAATTCACTAAAGAATGACCATCAGCATGTGGATGAATTAAAGGACAGGAAGTACTAAGGAAGACTAAAATCTAATTCAGTATGTACTGTCCTGAAAACATCCTCACACAATTACTTATAAATCCAACCTCTACACTATATTTATAGATATTTCATCAATAATCAAAAAACCCCAGGCAATTTATTTCATATTTAAAAACATTTTTACTGAGTTTCACCTAACAGAGACCAAAAGTTGAGCTGAAGGGAAATTATTTAATTTTCTTCATGGAAACTTATGAAATAAGTTTTTACTTATTTTACTTATTAAATTTTATTTCACATTAAATATTTTACATTTTACTTATGAAATTGAGCGTCACAAAGAAAACTGTATTCACGACATGAGAGCTCAGAAACAAATGTAAGATCCCATGATGCATTGCCAGTGACACAACTCAATCCCCCAACTTTATCAAAGTATCTGTATATATCTAAATACTTGGCAATAAACTAATATTAAAAAACTAAAAAATATTGTTTCTATACTTACAATAAATGACAATGGGTGAGTTGTTTTATATTGCAACAGTTTTTTATTTAATGCTAGATGTTGCAAAGCATTATGGGATGCATAATTCATATAAAGGAGTCTTGTAACGCCAAGTCAAAGTCTGTATTGCTTTCATTATTTTTAGATACTCTACAATGAAAGTGGATGAAAAAATACTTACAGGAGCAAGTCTGCTGAAAAAGTGGGCAGTCAGTCAGTGTTATGCTCTATAGGGAACAATTTATATGAGGAAAAGAAAAATCTGTGGCCAGACAACCGCAACCAGACAAGCTACCTCAGTGTGTGTTACAGGGGGAACCACACAGTTGCCAGAAACACAAATATGATTGTTCTTACGAAATGCATGTATGATTGTTTCCATCTATTTCTGCTTGTGCTGAGTCACCAGATAAGTAAACAGTATTGTCCTGAACTTGACTAACCTTAGTCCGAAAGATCAGATGTGAACAGAACAAGTCTTTGGTTGTCCTGCTTTGACAGGTTTCACGTGTGCATGTGCTGTTGTTTAACTTCCTGATGCAAGTTTGTGTCTCAAGCTCAAAGCTACCATTAAATAAATGTAAACGAATAAGCTGAAAAGTGCTTCTGTCCTTTTCAATACACAGAGTGAATTTATGTGCTTGCAGATTTAATTCCATCTGAGCTGCTGAAAGCACCAATGAGGAGAGGAACTGTAGCACACCACAGCTTGACATGAAGCTCATGATGGCCTATGATGCCTGCCTGCTGTGATATCAATTTCTTTATTATATAACACATTACAATCAGCTAATTTTAATATCTTGTAATATTGTAAACTACATGTTGAAAAAAAAAATATGAAAGGGCTTATGAAAAGTGTTTTTATGTTACATTGTTACAGCATTCTTTCCCTATGTACTGTTTAAAAAAAAAATCACTGTAAATTGTAAAAGAAGCCATAAGCAGACTTCAATTGTTTACTTATTCACTTTTGTTATTCACTTCCATTATTCACTTATTCACTTCCATTATTCACTTATTCTCTTAGAAACCTAAATTCTCTCTGTTCAAAGCATGTGGGGAATCAGAGCCACTTACACAGAAATAGTTTGTAATGCATCTCACCCCTTGGCTTGCAGTCAGAATGCATCCTGCCACTCTAATGAGAAAGCAATCAATATTACATAGCAAACTATTGACCTGTGGATTGTTCAGCAAAACTGCCAAAGACGCAATTTTCTCCGAAACGATGGTGTAGCTTGTCAACGTGTGCGTGCCGGCCAACATCTTTTGAGGTGCTTCTGTAAACAACAAATCAGGTAGATGCTAAGGGCCAAATCTATTAGCCAAGGAAACATTTTCCAGCAATAGGTCCTGCTTTCACAATGCTGTGAAGATGCTGCCTTTGATCTCTGTAATAATGCTGAGGGCTGTTTGGAAGCCATTGTTGCTCTGTAGCCACTGATATTTTGCTATCACACTCGGTTTCTATTTTTACAGAGCAACGCTGTGCTAATAAAATTCCCAGGTGTGTGTATGATAGCCTCAGCTGTGCTTCAGCATAATCCCTACAACCATAAATTAGGGACACACAGTTTAATGTGTAGCTGCTAATGGTTGTAGCCCAAACAATTGTTCCCTACCCCAGACTGAATTCGCAATAGGCATTTGGCTGGGAAACAAGACAGAGCAGCCTGTGATAATTATTTCATTGTTTGTAGGCAGACTGTGTGTTAATTAGATGCAAGACACAGCAAATGTTAAGGAGGATGTTGAGTCATGAGGCACCCACAGGCTGAAGTAATGATCTACCAGGGGGAACCTTTTCTGGGCGATGTTGGAAAATTGTAAGCAGACCCACTGGCAAGCATGCGAACGCCTGTGAGCGGTCAGCCAACTTCAGAGGCAATCCGATAGGGGATTGGTCTGATAACATCCACGTTCTGAAAGGCGGTGGGCCTAATGCAATCACCATAAACAAATGTCTTTCACAGCAGTTAAAACACGTATCTCAGGAAAAAAGCAACACCTCTGCCAGACTACCAAATTGCAAGTCATTTTCTTATTTTGCAGATATAACTCCAGTTCCCTCAGTGGACAGGCCGTTATCTTTGCTTGACAAGCGCTTCAAAGCTGTCCACCAAACTGAAACAACTTTTTTCAAATGTACGCACCCATGCTTGGAAATCAGAACATCTAATGCAAGCTTAAAAAGACAGGACCTCTGTTTATTTTTGCAAGTGGAGGTATTTCTTAATGCACTATTGAACGATAAGATACTGTAAGAATAAAGATAGCTGTCAGGCATAACAATGTGTCCTGAGGTTTCGGGTCAGCTCAGATCCCTACGGATTCACTCGAATCCGTGGAAATTCACTCTCCAGGAAATTTCACATTGTGACCAAAATCTTATCTCTTTATGTTCTTAAATGGAACGCTTGTCTGTCACTTTCCTCACAGGAGGAGGAGGGGCAAAAATGCAAGAAGAGGACACTCCTTCAACGGGATTATGGACTTCACAGCAATGTGGCTAATGGAAGAGAGAACGGAGCACTAATTCTGTTCCATGTGTGTCTGTATTGAGGGAAAGCGCTGCTATTCCATGATGAGAGAGATGGAAGCTGGTTGATGGAAGCTGGAAAATGGTAATACATCCATCTGTATGTGGGTGTTCTTCTGTTTACACACAATTATGCAGTGCCAAAACTGGCAGTTAATAATAAGAGTATTTAACAGATGCTAAGATATGTAGCAGACAGACACACATTATAAAGTTGAACAGTTTTAAATATCATGTGCATTTATCATGATAAATAAGTAACTATGGAAATAAACTATGGAATAAACAGTTAGAAATCTAATGATTCAAGTACATTTAATCATCCACTAATTTATTCTTCTCAAATACAACTTCACACTGTCATTTATGATTTATGGATCTGCTTGTGCTTACTGCACATACTTGGTCACAATCCTGAATGCATAACTGTATTTTGCAGCACCAATATGCCACATTCATACATGATGTTTTCTGACTTTTTCTGGCTGCAAGTTTTATGACAAAGATCTATTAAATTATGTGATACAAAATCTGTGTTATATAATTGTTGCAAACCATCAAAACACAAATTAGCCTCCAGAAATCTTATGCATTTATACATTTGGCAGATCCTAAATTCTGAACACACAAATGCATCAAAAAACAGCGACAGGCTTAAAGATGTTTCATACACCTATTATTCATGGCACCCAATAAGATCAAACGCATGGGATGAAAAGCAATTAGATATAAATGGGAATGTGGTAAAATGCAGCAGCTAGAAATGATTGTTCTGTCAGCATCAGGGAGCTGAGTGTTGAGTGTCTGTGATCCTAAACTAATAGAGGTGATGGACACGCAGGGTTTAATGCGGTGCAGAGTGCATAAAGGTGAGTTATCCCCAGCATCCTGCCTGCTGGATGCAGTGTCAATGAATAGATTGTAAGAGCAGTTGCTTAGGCCTGGAGATCCCTGAACCAATAAGACAGCCACTTCACTGGGTCCTGTGAGATCACGCCGCCACCAACCAGAGGCATTAGCATGCTGATATAATATCACTGATATAGTTGAAAAGTGTGGTGCAGACTACAAATCTAGACATCCAGCTCTGCTGCTAAAACACCTAGCGTAGAGTCAATTACACATTACAAACATACTCACATTACAAACCAAAATAATGGGCCAAAATAAAATAAAATCATAATTAGACTAGCATAATTGAACTAGTCTAGGTTTATGACTAGACTCGGTATCAGAAGCAAACAGTTTAGTCTAATGATCACTTTGCCCAGTATTTTTGTGTGTAATGTTTATGATTTGAGTTTAGGATTTGGCATATTGTGTTATTTACATACTTTACATAAAAATATCAAAGGAGGCTTATACACAATGGCCATACATTCATACATACAAAGTGCCTGAAGGCTGCAAATCTTGTGTGCGCTTGGGACTCCCCTCATCTGTTCAGAATGCATGATGGGATAGGGAGACCCCTGTTGCCCATGCCTGAATCCTAATGCTGCCCCAGGCAGCACCCTTCAGCTGAGACTGACACATACCTACAGCAGAGCATGAAAGAAACTCTTCACTGTCCCACCTCTGGTTCCCTGTGCTATTAATTATCCTGGACTGATGACAGCATGTCACCGTCCGGCCGACAGCACACTGAACATCTGATCGATACATCGCCACAGAGCAACTCCTTCAACAGTGCAAAGCGTAACTACAATTTAAGGGAAACCTCACCAGTTTACTGTAAAGGACAGGAACAGTCGTGAACTGCTGCCATATATTCCCATTTATAAGCCAATGTTGCTAGATATTAAAGCCACTGACTCCTGCACCAAAACCTGCAAATTAATTACCTACTGTAGTGACTACCTCACAGTACCCTGGAATCCATTTAAAACACCCTAATAAGGCCACAAAGGCAACAACCATTCACAATTTCTCACAAAGTAAAAATCTAGTACATTTGCAAAGCTTCAAAGCAATGACCCCAGCTCACAGACTTTGCACATCATAGGCACAAGGAGATGAGGCCATTAAAATGCACAAAAATCAGGCTGGTCAGTTTGCCTGTCATTGACAAATAGTTTTCCACACGCCTGTGCCTTCCTTTGTGCTGGTTAGAGCAACCGAACACCGATCTGAGCCGAAGAGACCTAAATATGCTTGTATGAACACTTTGCTTACCTTTGCTTACACACACACAGACACACACACAGACACAGACACACACAAACATTAAAAAGGGTTTTGTGAGATTCCTTTGTTTCAAAAACACATTCTGATGTTTTCTACTGGTCAACATCATTCTCTACAAACACTTCATCACCATATTCATTTCAGTGTCTCTGTTCCAGATCTTAACTTTACTCTGGGGCTCCTTCAAACAGTCTGTGAGGTTCAGACGCGATAAACAAGCTCCCAGCAGACATACAGTGCAATCAAACCGCATCAGAAAACAGCAGGCAAAACACGTGTCACTTCCTGCTTTCTGATGAGGCTGCATTTATGTCTGTGCTTAAATGTTTCTAAGGGTCATCTGATGTTGGTCTGATACACTGGAAGGAAACTTCTTAAGCTAAGTGGGGCATGTTATTACCATAACTTTCATAACACTTGTTTTTTCAAAAGACTTTCAGATAGCAGCTCTGCAGACAGTGATGGATTTGACAGCTGTGCAGTAGTGGGGCTCACCTTTCCTTAAGCCTGAAGGACAAATTTAGATAATTGCTGATGGTTTTTTCTACCCTTTCAATATTTCTTTCTTCTCTTGTCCTCAACTGACGATTTTACGATTTGCAGTCGGAGGGTTTAGATGTTTAAAAGAAGCAACTGAGAAAGGAAAGCGCGATCAGATGACCGAGAAAGCGAACTGTTTAATCAATAAACACTGGAGAAGGGGCACAACTCTGTTTGCACAGAGGTTAGATGGAGAGAGCTGTTGAAACCTCATACGGGCTGAAATCATGTTCAGAGCCACCAGGGACGCATCGTGTTTATCCACGAGGGCGGGAGCAGAGGCTTTCCTGGCATTCCCAACCCATTACTGACTCACAGAGGAACCTGTCTGCCAAGACGGTAAATGCTCCAATACATCTCAGTGATATTTGTGTGGATATTTGTGCTGCATTTAATTCAATTGTTAATAAATTGCTACAAACAAACAAGCAATGGAGGAAAAAACCACCATGTATTACATTTAAGTTACGCCCTTCCTTTTAGAGAGAACGCTTGACCAATCAGCGTTTCATTTTTTAATGCTGTGTCGTAACTTCAGTCGTTCTCTTTGCTGCAGTAAAAGGTGGAAAAAGGCTTGATTTGGGTCAATAAGCGTGATACAGCTGTACCTTTAAGTTACCAACCAAAGTGATATTTAATTAACAAGAGAGAAAATATAAAACACAGAGCAGCACACTTGAGACATTACTCAGGTTGTTTTTCTATTGACTGGAATAGTTTAGTTTTGTTTCCTTTATGTTGTCTGCTTAAAATGAAAACAGACCCAAATGGGACAGGGTAAGAGTTACAGGGCTACTGTGAAAACAAGTGAACACTAACTCAATTCTGGAAGGACTTGACTTATCTTAGCAAATCTGAGCATCGTTTTAGACACTGAGATCTTCTGCGAAACCCTAGGAGAGAAAACATGAGATTCCCAGGAGAAAATTCTGAGATGCAACAACCCACTTCAGCAACAATGTCTCTAAATAACAACAGCGCTGCCTAGGAGAAATACAAGAGATATTAAAGAGACCCCATGTTTCTCTCCAACAGGCTGCACACACTGGCGAGTGAGCTGTGACATAACTAGAACACTCCAGTCACACTCAACTACACTATATAAACTGCAAATCACACTCTGCACTGTAGACCGTTTTGTTGACTATAACGCAAATGTTCCAGTTTTATTGTAGTGTAGGCTCTCAATGTAAATTGAGTGTTAGAGTGATTTACTGAACCGGTGTCAGAGCCTCCGCACGGTCGGGTCCTGGGCTCTCCATCTTATTTACTATTATATGAACGCTTCAAGTCTGAGAATATGCATTGGTTTATACCTGCCATTATTCTGCCTGATGGTTACACCTGAGCTCTTGAACGAACTGAGACACAGAAGCAGCAACAGCTATCACACAGTCAAAAGCACAGGCAGCAAGCACTAAGATTCATGCTTTTTCAATTTTAGATTTAAAGACACGGCACACTTATTTATATAGCACATTTTACACGCACTTCAAAGTGCTTTGCTTAGAAAAAAAATCACTTTAAAATCCTGTCAACTATTTATTCATCCTTATGTTTTTGTCATCTGTACAATTTTTCTCTTCAGATATGAGGCAGAATATTAAAAACTGACAGCTTCAGAAAAGAGCTGTCAACACTCTTCAAAACTTTACAGCTTTGAATACAACCAGCAAGACATATATCTGCTAACAGTGTGAGACAGGAGAGCTCAACTGTGTTTGGTTAATCACAGTTAGATGTGGCTCTCAGGGAAAGATATGGATCTGTATGCTGGTTGGCTGAAGTGTTACAATCTTTAGACAATGAAAACAACATGGAATGATCAAACATCTGTTGGCTGAGTGATTAAAGCAAAATGCTGGTTCTGAACAGAGCTGTTCTACCTCCAGTCTCTATTATTTCCGCGCACAGCATCACAGCAAGTAACAGTTAGCGTATTGTAAGCACATACAGTACATTATGTCAGTGCAGTGCAAGAAGAGACCAAATAAAGCTATTTCTCAGGTGATAGTTGAACTGACTTATTCATCAGAGAAATCAATAGAAGTTTGCAAAAAGACATTTTGGAAGACTGATCTCTATGATCTCTATGTGTTATTATTAGAAAACAAACAGCAAACTTTATTTAAAAAAAAAAAAAGAGGAAAAAATACATCTGCAGCAACTTTAAGCCAATGTTAGGCAACCATTTGGCATGGCTTCACAGATCTGTATATTTTCCAAAGATGATTCAAACAAACTCAAAGCAAACAGGAAACGTGGGCTTCACCTGACATCTCTGTATGAATCAGTCTCTTTTCTCCTACAGCAGCAAATATAAAGCAATTTCAAACCTGACACTCCGATATAATACTTAAAAGTATTGCTTTTCATGGTACATATGCACTGCAGGTAAAAGACTCAGAAGCTTCCCTCAGAATTCCTACATGAAGTATAAATAACATTTTTATCATCCATTTCCCACAAGTAGGGCAGGTAAGCAAAAGTGAGTCACAAAAGTTCAAAGACATATTTCAGCAACAAACTAACACAAAAATGCACCTGCTGATCGCTGAAGATTTTCACAGGAAATCGAGACACATTCTTCACCTTTGAATTTTTTCCATAACAGTGGTGTGAAAAACAAATTTGTCGTTCGCCACTGTGGCATCTTAATGTATTCAGTGTTAATGTTTCACACATAGGGAGCAACAACTAATGACAACCACAGCAAGCGGGAGAGATACGCTGCAGAGGGGGCAGGTGCACACCTTGCAACGCTGTAGTCAGCTTCACACATAATAGAATTGTGTGTGAAGGAATCAGTCTAAGCACACCTCCCATTGTTCACCGCTGCACAGAAGGAATTACGGCAGGGACCCTGGACCGAGAGAACGCCAATGGATCAGAAAAAAGATGCTGCTTTTGGTGAGCCTGAATCCCACAGCTGTCGTTTTAACTTCAGGTGACGTTTATAGAGGCTTGCAGTGTTTAAATATGTGGACAGCAATTACTTGGACAGACCCACCTAAACTGCCAACACTGAGGTCTGATTCTCTCTAAGAACATGCAAAGTGACTCCATTAATTGAAAGCCTTCCTTTATTTATTATTTATGTGCTCAGGAACAACACCTCAAAGCTCCCACCGTGACTCCCTTAGCTTGGCGCTCCTTTCCTCTCCCATCAAAGTTTTCTTAATATCAGCTCTGAGACTCCATCAGAAACACCACTTATGTAAAAGGCTTCTCAGGTTGTCCCACTGTACCTCAATCAGGAGAAACTGTAGTGTTTTTCACTGTCTGTACATCTCAGCAGTTCACTCACTCATAAGATCCACGGAACGGCACTACAGTGCAAATCAGATCCACTTTAATAGGATCATCCAGGCATCCTATGGTAACATGCAGGCAGCGATAAAACATGCAAGTCTTACCTCTGCCGACGCTTCCTGCTGACAGCCTGTGAAAGGGATTGCGGGAATGAGGGAATGCGAGCGTTTGAGGGAGAGGGATGAGTGAAGCCGGCAGAGAAGAGAACGACTGCCGAAGTGACAGCGCGCAGCTCATTGCTCTCTCTTCACCAAGAACGCTTGAGCTTGTGGAGGTGGTCCTTCTCACTCCTGTGACATCTGCTTCTCTCTTTAAACTCATTGGCTAAGAGGGATGATTCCTATTTAGCCAGCCCTGCTCCCTTCAAGTAACCCCCTCCCAAACAATCGCTCTCTCTCTCCCATTCTCTCTCTATCTCTCTCCCACACACACACACACTCATACATGCACTCTTACACACACACACTCTTACACACACACACATACACACACACACACACACACACTCACATACATACATACTTTATCTGTCATGCTTATTTGCCGGTTCCCGTCTCAGTCTTAATTCAGTCTCAGTTTAACTTTGCCACACACATGCTGCCCCCTTACTGCAACATTATTGTGGCAATCCTTTTTGTTTCTTCACAATAAATTTTTTTTTATTGTTGCTCACACACTCTTTATAATCTATATCGTTTTGCCTCATTGCATAAAGATTCTTTCAGCACTGACTTCTGAAAACAAATCTGCTCCTTTTCTTTTCGATCGCAAAGGAATCATCTGTGCTTTTATCAAAAAAGTACAAAGTGACAGAAAATGAAAAGACTTTTTCAAATGCCTAAAGAGAGAAACATTCTCAATTTCTCTGCTTTTATACTGCACAAATCTTTTAAAAGCCTTTTTAAAGCACTGAACTGTTATCACATGAATCATATAAATTAACCATCACTTACATCACTTACAGGAATATCTATTAAGCACCAGATGCATAAGCAGATGACATTTACATGCCAGCTGTATTAAGATTTAATAGAATGACACAATATTTTAAGGTGGGCAGTTCTTACCCTCATATCAGCAGGATATGCATTCTGTACATCGTTGCATTAGGTTCTACACACAGTTTATGCAAGTTGAGAAAATGTTTATACTCTAACAGGCAGGAAGAACAGGAATTTCAGATAAACATGAGTATTCACATTTTTTGCCAGTGTACATGCATTGCCAATGAATCCATCCAACTGTATTATATGAAAACATTGATTCTCCAAATATGATGAATTATGTCTAATACTAGAGAATGAACTTACTGAACCTAAAATGATGGTTCTGCTGTATTTCAGAACCAAATTATTTTCTGACATTTAACTTCATCTTATTGTTGTTTACTTATTTTAAGGGCTCATAGCTGACACACATTCATTGTCAACAATCACACACAAACACAATTAAGTTAAATCAAGACTTTCATAACGTATTAAAAGTAGCTTTGCCATTGCAATACTGATACTATAGTAATGATGATGATAATGGTACATATATATCTCATTCACTGTATTAGTTTATTAGCTAATAATCTGACATGGCCTGAGGCGCTATATGTTTGAATTCACACATATTCCAAGGGTAACATTTCAATAAATAAGTGGTACTATAAAGAACCTTAGTGACCCCTAGCCCCCATTACATCCCACCACACATAAAGCTAATGTATAGTTTCAGAAGATTCAGTATAGATTATCATACAGTCATCATACAGTTATAATACAGTATAGTGTACTATTTTTCTGTTTTTTTGTTACTTAATTGTAGACAATCATTTTACAGTCATCAGACTACACTATATATATATATATAAAATGTTCCTTGGGAATGGTTATACCATATCAACATTCTTCCTGTATTCACCACTATCAAAAAGTAAGACATTATAATACTACAATGCCTGTTTAGCAAAAAACTATAACAGGAATAAATCTGTGTTTAGCCATCATATTAGAAAGGATTAAAGATGTACAAAACCACTGAGCAATGAGAAATTGCTCATTGCTTTGTGCCATTGGCATCAACACATTTGAAGATTTTTACAACATAATTAGACGTTTTTCTCTCTAAGAACTAATTTCCATTACTGCAGTAAAGTGAAATACATTTGAAGTTGATTTTCCAGGAAGTCTTTTGAGTACAAAGGCTGTCTGTGCCGGTAAAGAAAACTAAAGGCTTCTAAATATAGCAAAGCATCAGTAGAGCAATGCAGAGCAATGGAGGCACACAAACACTACATCCACTGATGAATGTTACAGGAAATGACCATATTTGGAACAATTTAACCTGATCAAATGACAGACCTGGTTCCACTGGAAGAGATATTAGAAGCATGTGATGATTGTTTGTCATCGGATCTCTTCTATATATACATACCAGATAGTCTGGAAAGTATCCACTTTTTCAGACTTTTTCAAAACAAATGCTACGAGTCTACAGAGCCACTGCCCACTGTTTCTTGTGTAACGGGGTGACTGGCAAGGCTACCAATAACCCCTTAAACTCCTGTTACTGTTACTTGACATCCATCTGCTTTTCAGCACTTTTTTTGCCAAAGGAAAATATATATGCTAAGCTATAATTGGAACATTATGGGATGGCTTAGGAGGTTCCAAACTGCCAATTGCAGGTAGGACTTGTTCAGCACAAGCCGGGAGATACAGCAGACAGGCTGGTCGGTTGGTCGTGCTGTATAAAGCCCAGCAGTGATTTAAACACAGACTCAACAAATTAACAAGACAGCTGAGACAGACACGCAACACTTTCTCTGTCACTGATGATCAAAGTATGTGTCTTAATGTGGCATTAAAAAGCACGTTTTAGTTTAGAAAGGACAATTACACCTCTTAGCATCATAGCACATACCGTGTTAAGTGATGAAAACTGTCTCAGCATGGTCATAAAAGAACACTTGCATAATGAAAAGGTGTTAACCAGGAACTACCATAACTTCTACCATAAACAATATGCTGTTACATACACCTGGCAGCCATGCAGCTATTCATTTCCCACCATAGTGACCCCTAAATGGGTGAACATAATCATTCTTAAAATGTTCCAGTTACAATCTGTAAAAAAAAAAAAACACCTTTTTAAATGGAAAGGCCTTTTCAAATCTAGTCATAAATCCTATAATTTTTTTGTCTTTTTTAATAATGTGTTTTTTGTAGGAACATGTAAAAAAACATAGTAATAAATGAACCGATCTCAAGACCATATAGTGCTAAGAACTTTTTTGATCTTTAAACATTTACATTTTTTCTTTTGGCAGATGCTTTTAAAAAAGACTCAAGACAATGAATGCAAGGTATTCATTTTATCAGTTGCATGAATTTCCTGTGAAGTGATGATGTCAGAATCCCAGGTTTAAACTCCCAGAAGTGAAGCAACTGTATTCTTTGAATGTGTCTTTAGAGGCTCTATAGGTTATAGCTGGCTGCGTGGGTTGCTAGTGCAATGCAAAAGCTGAAAACTGAGCTGTTCACAAAGCTTCAGCTAAATCATATAACCAAATCAGGAACATTACATAACAAGAAAGAACCATTAAAAAAAACATCTCAGAGTGACTGAAAAGCGTGACTTAAGGTAAAAGGGTGAATCTACATCCCCTCTTCCTTCAGGATGACTCATGGGATGACATCATCTATTGTCATTAATTTTGTCATTCTCAGGAAGGCAAAAAAATATACCCCATGTTTTTTAGACACACAGACAGACAGACAGACAGACAGACAGACAGACAGACAGACA